>JAXGGA010003658.1:0-98990 GCA_038373865.1 Uloborus plumipes
GAATTTTGATCGCACAAATGTCATTTTTTTGTGTTAGTATTATTTTTCAATTAAGATTATTTCCCTAAATATAAGTTTAGGGACCCTGAGTCCCTATAAAAAGTTAGATTTCATATTTTTAATTGAATTATTTTTTCGCTTCAAACTTTCAATATTTAAACTCTCTACCTCATTTCTAACAAATTTGCAACTGAAAGTATGCATCTAGGACGAACGGTTGAGGAAATAGAGGTCATGAAGGTTGACTTGGAACACCCTGTATATATCTGTGGCTTGGTTCTAAATGAGCCAATGTCAATTTTTTCACATTCTGTGTTATTTACATCAAAAGTTTCCAATTTAGTATATAAAGAATTTCACATGATAAAATAATATTTCTTTGCACTAACAATAAACAAATACCAAAAAATAATAATGGGAATCTTAATATAAGAAAGTTTATAGCATTCTAAAAAATCTCAAATATCTTTTATCGCCTTTTTCTCGAAATTAACATTTTTGACTTAGGCCCTTTTAGAACCAAGCCACAGATATATACATATATCTAACTCTTTTTGGTACGAAGGTTTTACTTAAGTTCAATTCGTAGTAATCTATTCGCGTTATTTATTTTTGTCTTTATTTTAGGCAGTATACTTTCATGCTACGTCATTCTTTAGTGTTAAAAAATTTATATTTTTATCCTGGTTTTGCTTGCAAAAAATACTTAAAACCTTGAAAAGTATCAAACAGTATTGTAAAAACATTTCACTCACCAATTAATCAGCAAAATTTGCCTATTATGAATAATCTATGAAGCGCCGATTAGCGATAACTGCCGATTAATTGACGCATCCCTACTTTAAGCAAATATACTGAAATCATATTCGAAGTGAGAAAAATGTTTTCCCTCAACAAGCACACAATTTTGAAAAAGAAAATAATTTTTTCCATCTATTGAAAAATATTACCCTCCAATGTTTGACCAATTAAAGAAGCAAATAATAACCTGACTACTAAAATATTTATTTAACAGATATCCAACAATTTCGTAAATCATAATTGAAGTAAAATAAACTTCAACGCTCGAATATTTTACGGCTATAAAAATAAACCAAAACAAGTACTTCCCGTACACAGTTCTAATCTGAAAGCCAGCATAATAAATTGATTTCGCTTGCAGAGCAAACAGAATAATGAAATCTGGGGAAAATGCCATTTCGTTTAATTTATGACTATCGTAAATTTTGAGCGAAGGAACGTGAAAACAGCATTTTTCGACACTATTATTTTTGCTATCCTAACATAAATTGCCCAGAAGAAAGAATTGATTGTAATTATTAGAAGGACTATATTATTTGTTCAGAAAAGATTTAAACTTTGGAAGAAAAATATGGCATCATGATTTTCTTATTACAGAATTAGTTTGCACTTTTCATGCTACTTAATAATGAAAAAGTTAAGTCTATACCTGCAAATCAACTCCAAAAACACACAACGAGCGGTGTGTTGAGCATTTTCGCATTGATGAAGCGGCCTTGAAATAGATATATGCTGCATTTTTTCGTCACACTGTTAAAAAATAAATAAATAAAAAATTGTGTCACATGACACCATAATTACGGTGGCAGAAATGCTGCCTCCACAACTAAACCGATATATCTGGTGCAAATTAACACATCACTTGGGGAAGGTAACACCACGGAAATGTGACTTTTTCTTAACTTTTCACCTATTTCTGTGGGTAAGGTTACAACAGAATTCTCTGTCAAAAGAAAGAAAATGAAAAAAGAGAATTCAACAGACTGGAAGACTAATTTCCATTATTCGTTTTTTTCATGTTTATCAGTTTCATGCTTTCCCACTTTCAATCAACTTTACATAAACTTGTAAGTTATTTTAATTACATGCGATAGGATAGAACCTCGAACTTATTGCATACAGAAAACGCTCAACGCAAGCGCGTTTTAACGCAAGGATAGTTAAGACACATCGTAATGTCTTGACGCCCCAGTATAGAATTATACCCCAGTAATTTTAACGTTTGGTGGAACTTTACACAGGGTACGTGAAGCTTTCTTCCACATTTAGAGTTTTTTTTTAAATCTGGACAGATTTCTCCTGAAGTTGTGTAACATTGCACCTATTAAAAATGGTAACCTTATACATAATTTTTTAACGGTGAAATTTGAGCTTTTTTGACGTAGTCTTTTCCTTTTAATCAAAAAGGACTGATTCAAGTCACACAATTACTTTCTATGTTAAAATGATATCCTTCGCCACAGGCCATGGCTAAAATGATCATACGCCCTGTTTTGAATGGGACAGTCCGTTTTCATGTAACCTGTCCCGTTGTCTCCGGACATGCTGAAATGTCCTGTATTCAGAGAAGAACGCTGAATGCTTCAGGCAAAAGTCCCAAGTTGGAACTTTTTAAGCATTTTCATACAAGTAAATTTAATCATGCATTCTTAATTATAGGGATGCACCGATAAGCAAATTGGCCGATTACCGATTACCGATTAATCGGCTGTTGATAATCGAACGATTAATCGGCTGAGCCAATTAATGATAAGGATAATTGTTTTTCTACTACCTATTTTACCATCACTGTTTTTTATCTCTTATAGAATTCCAAGTTTAGAAATAGTAAGTAATCTATTTCTGGGAGAAGATTGTTTTCCTTTTTCCTAGTTTTCACAAAATAATTTCAATTATTTTATCAAATTTCTTAGAAAAAATTTTCATATTAGTGTTAATAATATTATTAACACATTGTTAGTTATGTTAGTTGGAAATAAAAATTAATAAAAAATGGAGGGGGGGAGTGTGTGGTGAACACTCCAATTTAGAAGTACTTTTAATTCACATATTTTAGTAATCAGTAGAATTTTAATTCAACACTTTTATTCTTTGAAAATTAGAGGTTATCTGAAAGCACTGTGCTAAGGAGAAAACTATCGCCACATGAAAAATGTTGTATCATTGTCTATGTATATTTATTCAAAGCAGGAGAATTCATTTAAAAAAAACTGCATATCAACTATGAGGATTATTATTACTGTTAACAAAATTATTCATCATAGTTTCCTGGTGAAAGTATACTTTAAAGAATAATATCTGAAAAATATTTTTCAGTCGATTAATCCCCCCGATTTTGTCGCTTATTAATAATCGGCAAAGTGGCCAATTATGGCCGATTAATCGGTACTGCCGAATTATCGGTGCATCCCTACTTAATTAATACATTAATTTACGTTTGTCCGGGCCTAGTACACTCTAAAATCACTGCTCTAAACCACAGTTCCTAAAGCAATTTTAATTTTAAAAGTAAACTACCTGGAACTGTGCCAAAAATTTCATACTTATTTAAAATAAGCTCCGAATTCACTCAAGCAATTTTTCCCATAAAAAATGACTTTAATGCGTCTCTCTAAATAGTATTTATGTATGTTTGTGTCCGTAATTGACTATATATATTTAAAAAAGGGTCACTTTTTTTAATATACACGTGTAAATGCGTAAAATTGGTAACTGTTACGTTTGGAGGAAAAAACAAATGATCACGTTAACCGAAACTGGCGTATTGTTTTGCATTTTTAGTAGAAGTACTGTGTTAATAGTTTGCTGATTTAGGAATAAAGAGTTGCCCTATAATTAGTTTGCACTGATCTAAAAAAAAAAAAAAAAAACATTTTTTTTTAATCCTCATCGTGAAAAATGATCAATGTCATCGTGATCATCGTGAAAAATCGAATTTTGTAAACGATTTTCCCTTCAACCACACATTTGTTTGTAACTCACATTTAAAGTTTGAAAGAAATGTATTTTTTCTCTCACATGCACGATAAATAATAAATTAAATTTCTTAAACCTAGCAGTTGTTATCAATTTCTATATTCGGCGTCAAGAGCATTTCTTAAATGCCCATGCCCAGCAACAGTCGGCAAGCGCTGCCTTGCAAGGGTATGCCTTGCAAACATGCAGTCTTCATCACAGTTCACCACAAGAATTCTTTTCAAAATTTAAATATAGTTAGTATCTAAAATTAACGAAACAGAAAGAGGAGACAAGACTTTTATAAGATTTATAACGATTAGTCTCTGACGTAAGTCAAATTTAATTTACCTTTCGTGCGTACTTTTGTCCCCCTCAGTTGTCAAGCATTTTGATCAGTAGTAAGCTGCTTAACGGTGATTTAAATTGTTATTTTTTTAATAAGAGTGGCTGATGAATTCAAATGTGATAAATGTCCCTCATGATGCATGAATATGATAAATAACGTTTAACTTCCTGCAAAAAAAGTTAATAATTCAAATATTCGCATCTTGAATTCGAATTATGATTTTCACAACCACGAATTGAGATAGGTGTGAGTGCGTGTGTAGTATTTGGACACCACCACCGTGGAGGAACGAAGGTCTCGGTCCAGAGGTGGTCTAGCACCTGCAGGGACGGACAGAAGTTGGTGGTCGCAAAGGCACCTAGCAAAAAATCAAAGAGAGCCAACAACAGGAAAATATAAGCAATTCGATGATTGCTGTAAAAGAAAAGGCAAAAAAAAAATAAAGAAAGAAAAAAAAAGACATTTTAAAACGTGAAGATACATTTTCAAAATATAGTACGTAAAGGCTTGACAATTTTAAATTTTGATAAATCCTATAATTTATTCATCAGTCGGTAGTGTACATAGACTTAGGTGTACTCCCTACAAGTGCTCCCCCCCCCACCTCTATTTAACAATAAAAAACATTTTTCCAGTCACGTATAGTGTTATTTTCCTAAATCTTGCTCCCTCAAACTTCGTGCGCCTCCCCACCCCTAGCACTACGGAGGCTGCGGAGAGCGCTATGTACGCCACTGCGTCTAATAACAACACACACACACACAAAATTTACTTTTGTGTTGAAAAGAAAAGTGGTAAAAAATAGGGTTACAGCTCACAAGCATACAAACAAAAAGGTATAAACGTCTTGTGTACATCTCCTTACGTTTACAAAGTAACCAATGTATGTAATTTATTTACATGCACTCATTTGCGTTTCGTGAGTTGTAACGTTGTTTCCACCATTCCACCACATTCATCAACTGCATCATTTCATTGGAAGAAATAAACATTACTTGCTTTTCATTTGTCGCATTTGAGGAGAAAATGATAATCACATCCGGAAAACTGAAATATTCATTTATTATTCCTTAATGACTTAATAGATCATAGCGAAAGAAAAATAAACAATAACGTTTAAGTACTATGCGGTGAGAAAAACAAACCTTAACAGGGATACCCTGCATGCGATTCTAATCTGAGAGAAAGCTTAATGAATTGATTTTGCTAACAGAGCAAGAAGAATACTGAAATATAGAGGGAAAGATGAATGCTGCTTCGTTTAATTTATGACTATCATAAATTTTCAGAGAAAGGAGTCATGATTAGTTTTCTTTTTGTCACTATTATTTTGGCTTGTTGTAGATATTTTTCAAACAAAAGGTAAGATATGGTAATAAAGGGATATGTAACACTAACTATAAAGAAAATCAATAGCTGTGCATTAAATTTTACTTACACACACCTAGGAAAAAAAACGAGTCAGGTGGGATAAAGTGACCGTACATCAAATAAAAGGATATGAGTTTAAAATAAATGGAGGAATGATTGTAAAATTTTTATTTTAAATTTTAACAATATTAAATTGAAGTTTTGATTCAATATTTTAGTATTGGCAATATTTTATTTTTTATAAAGAGTCGTTTTGTTTGCTTATGAAACATTTTTAAACATAAACACTTCTATAAACGTCTCATGGGAAATTTGGTTTGTTAGAATTTTTACCAGATTGACTGTTAAAATGTAAAAAAGAGAAGGTGGGTCAAACCTGTCGTGTTGTAAAACCTCCCTAGTTTTCCCTATATCCCGAACGTAAAGGCGGGTTTCCTTCAAACAAACTTTGCTCGAAAAAGCTCTCGATGATTTATAGGAAAAAAAAAAATTGCAATTTTTTAATTTGTTTCTTATTTATTTTTTTTAATTTAATTTTGATTATTTATTTATTGTTATTATTATTTTTAGCTGTTTGAAGGCTAGTTTTTGAACAATTCAAAAAAATTTAGCATTAACGACAGAGCGAAAAAACATTTTTTTCGTGCGAAAAAATTGTGGAGATCCGAAATATAGTTTCAATTTTTGGTTTCAAGGTGTAGGAAAAAGTTATAAATTAAAATCGAAATTCCATAGTTCGCAAACTTAATCTTGAAACAAGTCAGAAATAAATATGACCGAATCAAAGTAAAATGAATGCAAAGCGCAAATATTTTTGATGGGTCTGCTGAGTCAGTGAGAAAATGAACAACCACTTACTCCGGAGAATTTCAGGGCCTGCGCCACTGCCCCTTAGGGACCCCGATTCCGAATCTGGCTCTTCGACTCCGACTGTGATACAGGCAGCCAGGATAGAAATGCAGGCTCACAGGAATATGACCGACTCCTACTCTAAGAAATTTTAATGGTATTAACCGTCCGACTCTGACTTTGAGGTCCTGGTTTCCACTGTTAAGTAATCATTTTAGAAATGATTTGTGTTTAGGGTAATTCCATTGTGACTAACATAACAGTTAGAATGAATTTTTAATCTTATTTTCTGTGTACGAACCTTATTTTTGTCACAATATCAAAAACAAGGTGTTATTCTTCTCCGCATTGATGAGCTGTTTAAGTTAATATACAAAAATAATAATATTACTTTCCTTTTTGGCAGTTAGGGAACATTTTGAGCAACGTGACTAACATAACAGATTTGCAACCCTCAAAATTTTGTATTAAGTTCATCAACACAATTCTCTAAAACTAAACCAAAAAATAATATTTTTTTCACTGATAGTATCTATGTGAAAGGTTATTTTCATATTAATAATTGTAAATTTGGCATATATTTTAAATGATAGTGCAAAAAGTAGTGTTTTAATAAAAATCGCTTGTGACTAACATAACGTGACTAACATAACACACGATTAGACATTTAACTTTAAGTGTATTACAGGTAATATTAGTACAAATATTAGACTGAAAACAAGATTTTATTGAAGCTTAATACACATGTTTACTTGTAAACAAAATTTCCAGTTCAATTTTGTAATAATGTTTGCGGGAATTTGCAGATGTTTGCGACAAGACTTTGGAAATTTGGGTTCTTTAAATTTAAAACTTGTCCTCATTTGCGGGAAACACAAAAATTGCTTCAGAGCTTTTGCTCATGAAGAGTTCATAATCATTCATGTTTAAAACCTACTTAACATATAAATATCACCACAATAAAATTACCCACTTTCTTACTTTTTGTATCTCGGAACAGTCCGGGAGAATTTCCTTCAAAATGATCAGCAGCTTCATCTTCCACAATTTCTATAAAAAAACTTATTTTTTTGGGATTTCATCCCCTGTATTTTTTAATGAACAAATTTTTAATTTCTCCATATTTACAGCATATCATTCTTTCCGAAAAACCTTTTTCGGGGATTCCCGTTTTCAAACAACAAGTCTAACTCTTTCTTTTCAACCATGTCACTTTCACTCACAAACAATCAGTTAATCTTCAATTCTTGTTTTTTTAATTCCTGAAATAACTCCTATGCATTAATTACCAAAGTTTGCCCATGTAAAACGCTGCTCCACCTGTTGTACTATACATGAGGGCACTTTCCATGATCCAATGTCATAAAACTCCATGACCTGTAGATGCTGGAGGCAGTTAGGGTCATATCTGTTTTTTAAGTGAGCAGCAGCTCCATATGTTCATAGAAAAACTTATTGCACAGTGATGCCGCACATAGCTTTGAAATCATTTAAAATTCTTTCATTGAAGATGTTGACTTCATATGTCGATTACTTGTGTCGCAAATTACAGCATAAACTTTTGACCCCAAATGTACCATTAAAAAAACTGTTTTGAAAAAAAAAAAAACTTACTGCAGTTTATATGGTCACACTAATTTCTTCATAATAAGAGGTTCAATAAATTAATTTGTTTCTAAAATAAATTGCTTGGTTAAGATTTAAGCATTTTTTGAACAGTTATGTTACGTTAGTCACAGTGATGTTATGTTAGTCACACACAATGATGTTATGTTAGTCACAAGTCCTATGGTTAGAAAAAAGGAAATTCTTTATGAACAACCTTATCAATCTAACTGTGCCCATAACATAGAAGAGATCAGGGGAAAAAATGTAAAAAATATTATTTCCAGAAGGAAATAACTGAATTAATTCATGTTTTCGTGACTAACATAACAAGTAAATCAGACTGAATAGATACTAACTTTACAATATTTATTTTATGATAAAACAAAAAATATTATATATTGCTGTAAAGCGAAAGAACCATGCTTCAATAATTAAAAAAAAATTCATTATTATTTGCATTTTTTTAAAACTATATAGGAATATGAAAAGTTAGAAAAATATGCGATGTTTTGTGTAACTGCATATCTTATCTTTACAGCCATTTTGTAGGTGTTTAGAGTACTATTTTGTGAGAACTGAGGTTAAATTCTAAAAATTTGAAAAATTATCTTTAAAAGGATATATCACACAATGTATTTATTGGAAGATGAAAAAATCATGTCTAGGTTGACATTTACATGGAATTACCCTTTTTATTTTCTTGCTTAATTTTTACTTTATTTTATTTTTATCAACGGAAAATGAAAGGAAATTCCGAGTGCATTATTTTGAAACATAAAGCAAGAACTACGTACATTATGTTTTTCGCTGTAGAAAGTTATCATTATTTTATTATTTATTTTTTAGTTTCTGAATTACATTTATTTATTTTTAACTAGTGGCAACGGATTTAAAACAGAATCCGTGTCGTTTTATTTTTTTTATCCAAAGACAAAATGCTACGATTGTTTTAAATAAAATGTAATTATTTCGATCTTCTTTATATTTTTAAGTATTTTCTTTTTTATCTTATTTCCGCGCACACACTCACAGAGAGATAGCTGAATGCACATATTTGCTGATATATAAAGCTGTCAAAGTACTCTCACCCCCCCCCCCTACTCCTTCGTATTTTCCTGCACATTAGTTGGAAGAATGTAAAATGATGAATTTTTCGCATATTTGAAAGAACTTTTAAACTGTTGAAGCAAAGATCAGAAAAAAAGGACAAAA
Organism: Uloborus plumipes; assembly: GCA_038373865.1. Classification (NCBI taxonomy): domain Eukaryota; kingdom Metazoa; phylum Arthropoda; class Arachnida; order Araneae; family Uloboridae; genus Uloborus; species Uloborus plumipes. Next base: position 9,146 of record JAXGGA010003658.1, read on the forward strand.
CAACACATGAGACAAATATATTTTGGTATTTACCAGTCATTTTACCTTTTTCTTTCTCTTAAAAAATACTTTACTTTTTTTTTGGATAATGCTTAATCTTTTAACTGATTAGGGATAACCGTTGTTTAAAAAGTATAAAATTAAAATTCTTTCATTATGATTAAGTAAAAAACATTTCATGATACAGAACTGTCGGACTTTTCAAAATTTAAAATTATTAACAATTTAAAAAAAAGTTAAAGGTTATTAAATTTTCCGTTGTCTGTCAGACACTTTCCGATAGTTTACATTTGTGAAAAGTTTATTCAATAATAAAATAGGCCCTTTGATACATAGTTGTTATTTCAACCAGTAGATGTCACCAGCTTCGCAAATGAAACTATTCAAACGAATGTATAAAGTGTTGAATTATTGCAAATTAGTCAATGATAAAAAATAATTCCAGAAATATACTCTTGCATATGAAAAGAAAAAAATAATCCACCCAATTTTTTTGACAAAAAAAGATTTAGGATAAAAGTTGCATTTTATGCAGAGGAAGTGCAAAACAATTTTTAGTGTTGCATAAGCAGTTTATAGTGCTGCCATCTCTTGCTAACTGCGATGTAAAATAATAATTTAGCGTTACAAAATAAAGTTTTTCTTTCTTTCTTTTTTAAAAGTATTCCCAAATAATAATTATTTTTAATATTATAATTTTTACAGTTTAGCACTATAAGAAAGTAAATTAACTTTCTGAAGGTGCGGGGGTGGGAAACCTGTAGCGGCTCCGACTCCTCTATAGCGAACATGAACATTCGACCCCCAAGCAAAAAGGAGATTTTTCTTTTCAAAACGGAAATAAAAGATTATTAAATGCACTGAATATCAAATAATTGGGGGTGGGGGTGACTTCCACTAATATTTAAAAGAAAACGCCCCTGAAAAATGCTGCAATATGAAGTTATATTTTGATTTTCCTCTTTTTACAGATTTTTTTTTTTTTTTTTTTTTTTTCATGTGGATTATTCTTCAGAAAAGCACTACTTTGTATTCTCAATTTGTCAGTTCCTCTAAGGGGTGCTGTTTGGTAATTTTTAGAAACACAATATTAAGATATATATTTTAATCAAACAACACAAGGGCTCAAAAATCTTCATTTGTCTTAGTATTGGGGAATAAATTCAGAAGCTTGACAAAAAGCGTCATTACACGTAATTTTTTTTCTTAGTTTCCTTTAACTCTGCTTCTCGAATCAATTGTTCATTAAATATTTTTGGTATATGACTTTTTTTGCTCTTCAAATTAGCAGCAGATTGCTACTTGATTCTATTTCAAAATCGATAAAAAATATAAACAACAAATATGATACTCATCAATTAAATAAATGTTTAAATATAAAAAAGAGAGAATGAATCAGCCCTCTCCTATATACTCAAACCTCTCTAGGTTCCCCTGTTTTCTATCTAATTATCAACAGATTAAATTATTTGGGTTGACCAGGTTTTGAAATAAATAAGCCCTTTTAACTTTATTTGTTTTAATTTTTATTCTCAAATTTCAAATAAAACCGTATGGCTTTCACCTCTTATGGCAATCAATTTAAAATGCAAAGTACTTCTAGCAATTTACGATAATAAGGTCGACGCCTACCCGTGCGTTTTCATAATAAAGATTCAATGTTCTAACGAAATCATCGATGGCACAGAAAACACCGACACTTAAAAAGCACTGAGCACAAAACATTGATGTTGGAAAAAAAATCAACCCTTTTGTCACAAATGTCTCAGCCATGTATGCTAACAGCACTTTTCGGTAATTTTCTTTGAAATTCAACAAAAAGTTTATTTGTTCCACTCTATTTGCACTCACTGCACAGAGCTTAATTTTTAATAAATAAACACGAAAGTCTCAAACCTTTATTTATTTAGTAATGTACTTTTAAGCTAAAAAAATCTACAGCTGCATATTTTTTCAGCAAAAGCTACTTAAAAAGAAACTATAGAACTTCAGTACGCAAGCACTTTATTTTAAATCACGATGCCAATAAAGTTTCATTTCCTTTTTTTTTCTTAAATTTAAACATATTATATTATTTAGAGGAAGGCTTTATCATCTGAAAACTAACTAAATTGAAGGCAGTAATACCGGCATTAACAAACGGGATATAAACTCATCCATAAACAAAAGTGGATGCAATTATTTTAATTTTACAGAGCCATAAAAATGTATTTAATGAATTTGACCTAGTGTCACACTTTCATTCAATACTATAAATTCCGAAACTCTCTTTTAAGTAAAAGCTAAACGTTTCTTTCAGCTATGTTAAACTGTTTTTTTTTTTTTTTTTTTTTTCTTGTCTTTAGCAACGTTGCTTTAAACATTTTTTAAGTCCATTATATTACGCGCTCTTTTTCGTTGGTTTCCTTTTCCTTGTTTTTTTTTTTCTTTTTTTTTTTTTTTCTTTTTCTTGTTATTTCCTTTGTGCGACAATTGTCATATTTCAAAAAGTTTTTTCGAGTATTGATAGGAAATATTTAAAATATTTCACTACGTTCAAATCGTGTATGAACTAAAACGTACATGAAATAAGTTCCGATTTAAGTTTTTCTTACTTGTAGTTCTTCTGTATCTAAAGGAGAAATTCTTGAGTACCCGCCCAAAGAAGGTATTTATCGTAACTATTTTAAATCAATGAATTGAACCAGTAATCCTGAAACATTAGCGAACACCCCATGTTTATTAATACTTTCTTTTCGTTTTTTTAAGTGATACGCTGCTTAGAGAAAATATTTGAATCGTTTTGAAACGGTTCAAACTTTTTTTTCTTCTAGAAGCTAAGTTAGCAATAAAAAGAAGTAATTAATCGATAATTTCAAGAAATGCTTTGATATAATGAAAAAAAAAAAAATTGCAAGCTGTTGTTTCCCAGGCTGAATATGTTTTTGTTATACCTTTCATTTGTTCTTCCCTACCTACTAAAGGTCGAGACTTTGCATTTTTTATGCAAGGTGTAGTAAGAAGATGAATTTGGCATGTTTGGTGTGCATTTGTTAAAATCCTTTGCATTTGTTAAAATTTTAGAACGCAATTTTAAAACTATTTTACCAAAATTTCAAGGTTTTCAAGCACGAAGAAATTGAATAATAATTTAAAAGTACTTTTCATTTTTTAAGGAGCAAGTAATGCATTTTTTCGGAATTTTCGGTCCCCAACAAATCTGGGCCTTAAGCTATGTCTTGCTTAGTTTTAAGGTAAATCAAGTCCTGCATACAGCTTTTAAACATTTTGATATCAGAGTCAAACGAATGAGAGATTGTTTTCACTATTTTTTTTTTTTTTTTTTTTGCAATAATTTTTAAGCAATTCATTCTTTTTCATAATCATTTAAGGAACCAATCATTCAATCAGCGGAAGAAACAAAAGCTCTCTGACCGATAAATTTTGACATTTTTCCTCGTTAAAATGTGTTAACAGCTCTTCATCAAGGAACACGAAGTCCTTCAATTTGATAATGCATTGTCAGCAAGAACAATGCTAGCTACTGCAGAGTAGCCGAAGATCTTTTGTTTTTAAACTTCAGGAAATATATCAAACTAATGCAACTTTTTATATTTTTAAAAGCTAATTCGTTCTCAGGAAAAAAATTTAGTCATATATTAAAAGGATTAAGCGAAATTAAGTGTTCATTGGAAACCAATTCCGCAATACTTGGCAGGAAAAAAAGATTAACTGCAGACTCAGATGCAGATAAAATATGCCAATAAATCAGGAATAATTTTTGTACATTTTGGCCACATTTAATTTGTGATAGAAAGCTGTCCAAGAAGTTGTTAACTTTTCGGTTTAGCGATCTTCTCATAGTTGGGGAAAACCTAACCTGGTAATGTCGTAACACTATAATTAGGGTCTGCTGAGTGTTCTCACTACTGCTAGGTGAGATTTAGCATCGCAGCAGCATTGAATTATAATAATCTCATTTACCAATGTCATAAAGATTTGCTTTGTCGAAAAGCATTATTTTATTTAGATTTTGCCTCCGATAATTATCTTTTTAATTGTCTTAAATTTCGCCATGATACTGAGGCGTAAAGTTTAGACAAGGGCAAAAGAAAAGTCAAAAGGCGTTCGGGTCGGACTTTTGTCAATAGAGGATTTATAAGAGTCCATTGCAACGGATTTTTGGGAAGCCTTTTGACAATCTCAGAATAATGCAGTGGTATAAATAATACCTCCACGGCCCTCGTGGCGTAGGGGAGGAGGGCACCCGAGGTTTGAGGGCGCACCATTCAGAAAAATAGAACACATGAGAAAAAATACTATGAGAGAAAAATGCTTTTTACAGTTAAAAATAGTTTTCTTCTGGAAGTTGGTGCACTTACAAATCTTGCGTGGTGGGTGGGGCACCTAAGTTTATGTAAGCTACTGGAACAATGTAAAACATAACTTGGGAATTTTAAAATCTCTTTTGTGGCCACTGAGGTCGTAGGGCTACCTAATAATTGCAGTAGTTGCGACATGGTAAATTCACCACTGCTTTTTGTGACGTTCATACTTTCAGCATTGAGTATTGCTGTCCCTAAGTATAGATATTTCTTACACGCCTCACATTTTAAACTTATATGTTCTACCAATCGTATCCTGTTCGTTTTTTTTAATTATTTAATAATTTTTATTTTTTAAATGCATACACTTTTTTGTGTGTGCGTGAGTACTCTTTATTGAAATTCCCTTGTTTACAAAATACATTATGTCTGAACTGCTACTACATCGCTTTACCGAACAACAGTCAAGAATTTGTTTCCAAATTTGCTTCTTAAAGTTCTGTGCTGTGTTTCTTTCATCTATTCTTAACAGTAAATAAAAAAACGCATTAGGCTCCTTGAGTTTATAATCTTTCTTTAAATCAAGTTTCAAAAAAATTCCCACGAAATTCTGATTGCTATCAATATAAATTTGAATAAACTTAAATTCATACGCATATGCGTCAGAACAATGTTTTATTCAAAGCGAAACAATACTTCATCTAACCAAACGTTTCTCAACAGGTACAAAACACTCTCTTATTAATTATTTTTTTTTAAACTCTCTTTTTGTTTCGTTTCATTTCATCGAAGAAAGGGAAAATTTCCACTACGCTACCTTCTTTAGTAACATTTTTGACCCATAACAGATTGCTAAACAATGTTATCTTTTGAAAGCAAACAAACCATTATTTAACTGTTATATGGACCTGGTTATGGTCTGTATCACAATTGAATAAAGGACGTAATGTTTACTGGGATCGTAATGTTTAAAAAAAGCAGAGCTTTTGCGAATTTCATTTTTTTTTTTATTTTGCATCAGACTGAGAATATTGCTGTTACTATCAATGAACTAGTTTTCGAAATTAATAATTCAATAAACTTCTCTTTTTACCGTGTAAGACAAAAACTTTTCACCCAACGTGATTTTAATGTCCTTAAACGACTGTTGACAACTAAGCCACTTTTGTTCATTTGGAAGTGTTTTGTTTCTTTAATTTTCAACTAAATTTTATTTTCACAAACAATATTTTTTCACATCTACGTAAAACAGTTATTATTATTATTATTATTATTTGTTAGTACGATGCGGGATACTTAAGTACTGCAAGAAATTAAAAACTTATTTTAGCAATAATTCCTTGCTATAGAACTATTATTTTTAAACTTGAAATTACCAATAAATATGCATTAGACATTTTTATTTCTATTCAAATGGGGGGGGGGATAGGAGGGGGATAGCCTAAAGTTCAAATATCCTGATTTTATTGTTATTTTATTCGTTGTTTAGAATATGTGAAACTCTGGGGTTTGTGCAAGAGACATTATTATCATTATTTGTGTATTGTGTATATGCAATTCTACTTTATATTAGTAATTTTAATTTACTTGAAATTTGTATTTTTAAAAGAATTACTTCTAAATACACCTTGCTACTGAGTCGTATTCAGGAAATCCCCCCACCACTTCTGAATAAAGTGTACAACAAGTGTACACTTTTCAGCTTTGATTGTAAAAAAAGCAGTTAAAAGATTTTTTTTAATTTGGTTTTTTGGGTAAAAACTTCGGTCTTGCTTTACTCTTGATATTCCAAGCAAAGACAAAACATTTTGGACAATTATTATTAAAATATATAGGAAATTATGGGTGTTCCTTATCACCCCGCTTTTAGGGGTCAATCGGAACACATATTAAAATTTTTATTTTTTTCAATTTAACCTGTAATAGGTCTCACAAACATGAGTAATATTGATGGGGGAGAATAAGAACAGATAATTACTGTCAAATCAATGTATAATTTCAATACCAGTAAACGTTTATAATTTGTCAAAATTCAAAATAATTTTGAACTTATGAAAAATGAAAAGTAAAATTAAGAAATACTTCTGAATTGAAATACAAAAATTTAACATGAATGGAAGTCACTCATGTCGTCCACAAATATGTACTTGTCCTTAAAAATAGCAATTGTGACTTGGCTTAAGTTTTTTCATAACATCTCCTGGGATGAACTCTGCCTTTTCTTTAGTTTCTTAAAATCTCTGGGTTTCGGGGATTGTCTTGAAAGATTTTTTCGCTTATTTATCACTGGCTGTGTGCTGGACTTTCACTACATAAAGTCTATGTGACTTTCCCCCTCGTATTTTTAGTAAAAAGAAGTCTCCTGGAAAAAAAATCTTTTGAAATCTGCATCTGTTTGTCATTCCAGGATCTAGTTGCTCACGAGAAAGGATAAACATTAATAAATCCTTGTCCTTGTCTTGATTTGGAAAATTGGCGTTAGAATCTTGATTTTTCAAACAGTTTCCTTCAAATAAGTTTGAATTGGAACAACAGAACTAGGTGTTTTGATTCTCCCCGCAAATTTTTTTTCTATGGCATTTTTCAGAATTCTTCATTTTTATGATACAATTAATAAAAAATGTCAATTCTAATGTCGTATTCTGTTGTTCAGATACATGTATAATTGAAATATACCACTCTTAGTTTTTAAATATCAGAAGGTTTGTTCCTGCATATGAAGTTTTGCAGTCTATGAAACTGTGATGTTTTCTAGCATTCCACGTGCAGCCCTCCTTGGAAGCCAGTAGCGTTGCAAGATTGACAAAAGTAATTTTTTCCTACCTCCAATGAGCTTACCTTTCTAAAAAAAAATTCATGGCGAAAAATACCTAATATTATATTTATGAAGAATTTCTTTGTACGGTCGGGAAGTTTTGTTCCGATTGACCCCGCTGTTCCTATACAACCCATTTTACGGTAATTATTATAATCTGAAAAAATCAATTTTGCTTAACTTCACAGAATTCTGCTCAGCTAATATAAGGTTACAACGGAAGTAACGCCAAACAAGTCTTCGAACCTCATTTGAATGTTTGAACTAGTATCTTTATAAAAAGTCCACGAAGCATACTCTTTAATCCAAGCGTAAAATTTCACAAAACTCAAAGAATGAAACACCTATGGTTTCTTTTCCGCCTACAGATACTCTCACGATGGGCAGAATCACGTGGACACAGTGAAAGATAGGAAAACAAAGGTCCGAACAATGCGCGAACCTAACGTCATTTTGATTTTATTTTCACCATCTTTTCTCTTAGTCTCGCTTTTATCTATTAGTTCATCGTTATGTTCTTTTAAAGGGGAAAAGTAGAACTTCCTATGTTTTTTATTGTTTGCCAGAGTATAGATAAACATCACGATTAACTCTTTGTAATGGCGAGTGATCATTTGGGCTTGGCTTTTGATTTCTTGTCTCGTGGGCGATTCGGTCCAGAAGCCAAAGTTCTACTCCTCTTTTCCTCTCACTTTTTCCGTCTCTCTTCTCTTTATCTCCATCCTGAAGTTTTGTTTTCTAAAAACAAAGAATATTAAATGCTTCTCCATTCGAACATAATGTGAAAACTATTGATATTCCACATTCTTAATAAGAAAACATATAGTAATTTGTCATTGCTAAAAATATAAATAATCTTCAAATTAGCTTAACAAAACTAAAAAATATATTACTTTTATATATGTAAAGAACGGGAATTTTATATTTTTTTCAGAGTTACAAACAAACCCACAAGTGAAACTAATAAAAGCGTATTAATAAAAAAAAATAATAAATGAATTTTCATTATTATAATGATGAGGATAATGATAATAATACAGTGGAGCCTTGGTAACTCGACACCCCACGAGACCATGAAAATGCGTTGAGCTAAGCGAGTGCCAATTTACTGAGGTTTCATATTTTCTACTTTTATAATATTTTATGTATTGCTTGTTTACTAGTACTTATCATCAACGTTAGAAAAAGTAATTTAAGTGAGTGATTTTTCCTTCCTTTCTTTTTTTTTAATTTGAAAAGAACATCTTACTACTATTATAGATGCGAAAGTTTGTTTAGATGCATGTATGTATGGATGTTTGATCCTATTTCACGCAAAACTACTGAATGGATTTTAAGGAAACTTTTACAGTAATGTAGCTTATACATCCGAATAGCACATAGGCTAAATTTTCTAACGATATTTTAAAAAGTTCAATTCAATTCGTATCGCTTTTTTTATTCCAATGTAAGGTACATTTTTTGCATGAATCCGAAGGCTTTTAACAAATTAATTCAGTATTTAGACATTTAGCTTATCATCTCAACTCTGTGTCGAGAGCTAGAATTGCGTGTATCATTTCTTCTTTTCATATTTAACCCATTACTTCCTGACATTTTTTTCCAAAGATATTTTGTATACTGGTTACAAACAGTGTTTAATGGACAGGAAAAATAATTTAAAAAATACTATGTAAAAAATATTTTTTTTTACTAAGGAAAGAAAAATCGTCCCTTAAAGGTTACGATAGACCCCAGAGGGTACATACTTATTTTACTAAAAAAAATTTCTGCCTACGATATGAGATTTAAAAAGACATTTTACAAGAAGAAATAAAATCAGCAATTAACATAAACTGGGAAGCTGGGAATAACTTTGAAAACTTAACTTTTTTTCTTGAGATTGTGAACGATGTAATTTTTGATAAATATCACATTGAAACTGCTACAGAACGCACTTTACAACGGTTATGTTCAGCAATCTGTTTTTTAAGGAACTGCAACAATACCAAGCTACTAGTTGAACATTATAATTTGAGTGAAATGTTCATGTTGGGGACATTCAGACCGTTTTTGGACCGTCTCTAAAAACAGACGCTAGGCATTAATGGGTCAATGTTTAAGGTTTTTCTCAAGTCATCAGGTTTTCAAGTTCATATAGGTTTTTTTTTTTCAGCGTCATGGGAAATATCCAGACTTTTACCATAATTTGTATTTAAACAACGCCTAATAATAAATGGCGAAATACTAAATGCTTACTGCTTTCTGGTAACAAAATAAATAGGGCAATTTTGCAAACCTTATTAGGATAAAAACCTTTTTTTTAAAGGAGATAAGAGCTTCTTGTCAAAAAGAAAGGCCCTGATTACCTTGTTTGAAAAAATTTGCGTCGTGCTACCTTGTTTCTCTTTTGGACTGCTCTGGGTACATTTCAGCAACTCCTTCATAGCCAACTGCTTCCAACAGCACTAATTCTTAAAAAGAGCTTTTTTTTAGAAAAAAAAATTGTATTAACTGACCCATAAACAGCAATAATTTTCGGAAACGGTAAATGTAAAAGAATATCGGTGGTAGAAAGTGAACTAAAACAGCACGTGGATGTTGACTTATAGAGGGTCCTGCAAGTGGGTCAAGTTAGAGGAATTTTCACGCATAGAAATTAGTATTAAGCCAATCATTGGAAAAAATAAATGTCGACTTAGTGAGGCTGTCGAGTTATCCGCATGTCGAGTTACCGGAGTTAAATGGTTAATAAAAGAGTTCCTTTGAGTAGCAATTTAAACCGAAATACGTATGATTTAAAAATTTAAAGATACATATCAAATTGTTCACCGAGGGCCTCCCAAAGTAGAAGCTTATTTTGGGTGTGGAGTCCAAGCCAAATATCATGAGGACATTTCAAATTTAAGTTTAAAAAAATTCTTTCTTCGCAATGAATTACTTTTATTTTCAGGAGGGACCAAGCCACCTTTGCCCTTCCTCCATCCCCAATAGCTTTTTCCCCCTCCCCACCTCTAACAATACAAAAAAAAAAAAAAAAAAAACTTGCCAACGCTTTCTCTCTAATTTCTTTGAAGGTTTATCCGGCTGTTTAATCAAACTACAGTTTGTTTAGAGACATTCAAGAACGCATTTTTCTTCTCTGTTGCAATTTCCAGGAACTGGAATCCAACGACAAAAGTCTACAATCGACAACCTGTCGCCTCAGAACTCGTAAAAATGTGTTCAACGTCACCCTTTTCACATTTTTACATCCCTACCGTTTGATCGATGATCCGACTTTGTATCACGAGGTTGAACACTAGGGTGAACATTTTTTTTATAGATTCTGAGGTGTTTTCAACGCCTCTTTTTAAAACACACACGTGGAGGAATGCGTAGGCAAACCCTTTCATTAATGTCTCAAAAGTGATAAAATATATGATTTGTCGTTGACTCTTTTATTTATGTTACTGGGTTTGTTGGTTAGAAAAATGAGAAATAAATGCAAGAATTCAAGTGTAACGTAATAAATTGTGTCTGTTATATAGAATTTGTTTCTTTTTGTTTTCAGATGCCAGAAAGATTCATTCCGCAATGAATAATTCAATTTTTCGGTTTGAAATGTGAGTTAAATCAATAAACTATTGTAATCATTTTAACTACTTAATGCATTCTTCCGGTAACAAAACTGAAGCAGAATAAATAATTCAATGCATCGTTTTTTTTGTGATATTCTTGAGATGAAGTAAGTTTTTAAACACAAGTTCTGCTCTGATCAAGTTGCATTATTTGTTCTTCCATTAGGCAGCTAGTTCAGAGCAGTCGCCCATAAGAGTCCTCTAGGAAGGCCTCTTAGTGTTTTTACAGCATATCATCTATTTTCCTTGCTCGATGAACAGGTGAGCAAGTAAACATTGCTCATTCTATTCTACACCGCTTTTTTCTTACTTTCGTGAAATATTACCACGAACTTTCAAGAATGTCATGTAAGTCAAGAGATATACATATTTTTTAAGCTTTAGTAGAAGTTTGATTCATTGCTTTGGTGTAACGTTGTTACGCTAAGGCAAGCAAATACTCCAAATATTTTTTTGTTCAACATTTATCACATACTGGTTATTTAATATGACAAAAAAACATTTTGGTAAATTATTTGTAAAATGAGTTTTTTTTAAAGTCACTTTTTTCTGCAAATATCTAGTTTTCTTAACCCTTCTAGTATACTGACTTTTTCACATTTAAAAAAACTTTTTATGTCTATCGCTTCGTTTGAAATCGCAGAAGGATATAACCCTTCAAGTTTAGAAAACAGTTAACTAAAAGCGTTATTTACAGTTAAATGTTTGAAATTTCCTTCCGAAAAATCTGATTTTCGTCACCCAACTTTAGTACATCATTGTTTAAAGCCCGCATATTGCATATATACACTGAAGTGACAAAAGTCATGGGATACCTCTTAATATCGTGTCGGCCCTCCTTTTGCCCGGCGAAGTGCAACAACTCGACGTGGCATGGACTCAACAAGTCGTTGGAAGTCTTCTGTAGGAATATTGAGCCATGCTGTCTCGATAGACGTCCATAATTGTGAAAGCGTTGATGGGGCAGGATTTTGGGCACGAACAGACCTCTCGATGGTGTCCCATAAATGCTCAATGGGATTCATGTCGGGCGATCTAGGTGGCCAAATCATTCGTTGGAATTGTCCAGAATTTTCTTCAAACCAATTGCGAACAGTTGTGGCCCGGTGACATGGCGCATTGTCATCCATAAAAATCCCATCGTTGTTTGGGTACATGAAGTCCATGAATGGCTGCAAGTGATCTCCAAGTAGCTGCACATAAGCATTTCCAGTCAATGTTCAGTCCAGTCGCACTAGAGGACCAAGTCCATGCCATGAAAAAACAGCCCACACCATTACGGAGCCACCACCAGCTTGAACAGTGCCTTGCTGACAGTTTGGGTCCATGGCTTCGTGGGGTCTGCGCCACACTCGAACCCTACCATCGGCTCTTACCAGCTGAAATCGTGACTCATCGGACCAGGCCACGGTTTTCCATTCATCTAGGGACCAACCGATATGCTCACGTGCCCACGAGAGTCGCTGCAAGCGATGTCGTTCTGTCAGTAAAGGCACTCGAGTCGGTCTTCTGCTGGAATAGCCCAAGAAATCCAAATTTCTCCGCACAGTTCTAGCAGACACGTCCATTGTACGTCCCACATTGATTTCTACGGTGATTTGACGCAGTGTTGCTTGTCTGTTAGAATTTACGACTCTTTGCAGACGTCGCCGGTCTCTATCTTTAAGTGCAGGCGGTCGACCACTGCGCTGTCCATGGTGGGATGTTATGCCTGAAATTTTATACTCTCGGCACACTCTTGACACAGTGGATCTGGGAATGTTGAATTCTCTAACGATTTCCGAAATGGCATGACCCATGCGTCTAGCTCCAACTAACATTCCGCGTTCAAAGTCTGTTAATTCACGTCGTGCGGTCATTATCACGTTAAAACCTCTTCACATGAATAACTTGAACAGAAATGAAAGCTCTGTAAAAGCACTGCGCATTTATACCTGTTCTATGCGATGCTACTGCCATCTGAAAATTTGCATATTGCTATCCCATGACTTTTATCACTTCAGTGTATATTTTTAGAGCTTTATATCACAGCAACATAGCTAATAACCACTTTTTCAAAGTTTCAAATGTACAAAGTAAATATTTTTTTCTTGAGCTGTTTGCGCAAGTAAAAACTATAAAAACCTGGCTTTGAGAAAACCAAGAACAAAAAATGTACTTCAATTAAGAGTAATGCATTTGCGTATGTTAAATTAAATTTAGTTTTCTGACTAATTTATCGATTTAAAAACTTTTGAGTATTTAGAAAGACAAATGTTGATACTATCGAAATCTCTCAAAATCTCAAAGCAGATTAAAAATTTTAAAAAAAGTGTGTTCACCTACGTTAACCGCATTTCAGCATCTTTTTTTTCTGCGAAACTTCAAATGAAATACATGATTCTATTCAAAAAACGTATTATTTTGCATAAAATGGAGCAAAAACGTTGCACTGTTTAGCCCGGATAGTTATGTAACATCTCAAAAAGGGATACATTTGACCACTAAAATAAATGATTGAAAGGTATGAGCTAGCCAGCTCAAAAACTTAAAAAATAAAAGAGAAAAGTCAAGAATTAGTGTCTTGATTACACATTGTTGCTTCGGAACATCACATGCTTGTGCTAACAATGACCCTAATGAGGGTTTTTGGGATTGAAATCTTTCAATTGGTGTCTCATTATTCCAGAAGTAATCGGCTTAAGAGAGCCTACACTATTATCACAAAATCTCCATATGCAAATATGTGGCCTGCATAAAATTACACTGCGTATTTTACTGCAAAATTCTTTCTTCCCATCAAGACGTCAAAAAACATAATTTTGACTTTGGATAGGGAGGAAGAAGAAAACGAATGTTTCATTCAGAACTAAACGAGCATATTTTCCAGCTTTCTGACTTATTTTTTAACATGAGCTAAAACTCTATTAAAAGTTGAACTAGGCTGAAAATTTGAAAAAACATTTTTTAACACACTTCGAAACCTTTTTCTTTTTTGAGGGGGGGGGGGAGGAAATGCATCTCTGTTTTGTAAAAAAGGCATGAACCTAGTCAATATAAAGAGTATGAAAACGATGATTTCCAGCAACTAGAACCATATTATTATTATTATTTTTTTTTTTTGTAATTTACATTTAAAATATAATAAATTAGGTTCAGTTACCTAAATTCCAATTACTTTACTAAGCGAAACCATTTCCATTTTTACCATTTTCAGCGTTATATTTTACTTAAGTCAGACTTTCGAGCTCTGGGTATGTAAACAATAAATACTTTATTCCTGCATAAAGCCTACACATATCTACGAATATATAGATAATATTTTAAATGATGGTATTAATAAGAGTTAAGGAAGCAAAGTGGTAAACAGTAGAACAATTTCAATTAATAAGTAGTTCAACTGGATTATTCTTCAAAAAGAGTAATAAAGAGTAAAAAGAGTTCAAAAGAGTAAAAAATTTAAGAAATAGGTCACTTTTTTTTAATTAAAATACAAATATATCCATTTTAATCTGCTAAAATACGTTTCTTTCGCTCAAAATGTAATCCTTCCGGTCTCCTTTTCCAGAGAATTCCTCACCATCAGAGAAATCCATTGTCGCGGAGATGAGAAAAAAATAATGGAGTTGAGATATATCAATTTTAGACATTCTACCAAAATTATAAATTCTTGATTTATGTTCAAGTTTACTGCTTCAGGAAACTGATTGAATGTTTGCAATTTATTTTATGGCAGTAATTATTAGTTTTCTTATTCTATCACCTTCATGATTATGGTTATTTCTTGAGTTTTATTTATGCGTACAATAGTTGGAAATAATTAGGGCCTTTGTTTACTTCAAGTAAGTAACAATTTTATGCTAAAATGGAAAAAAAAAAAAAAAAAAAAAAAAACAGAAAACATAAAGTTTTGAAACGTAAAAATATTTTGGCTCAAAAGTTATACATTCTGGAGAATGACTAACTCAATATGATATTGGAAAATTCCAGTGTAATAAGAAATTAACCATGCTTAAAACAAAAAAAAACATTTAAATGGTTATTTGAAATGATCATTAAAGTGTTGCATTAACATGAAAAATCTCATTCATTTCAACTTCAATTATGAAAATTACTTCCTGCAAAAGAATTTATAAATGACAGCAAGTTTATTACTTCCTTTTCCGCATCTTATTAAAATATTTTGTTATAGCTACTCTGTCCAACGCCATAATAATACAAATGCCAATCGCTTACTGGTTTTTTCACACAGAGCAAAGAGGTAGTCAAACGCGTAAGAATTATAATATCACCAATCGGAGAGCTTCGAAATTAATAGTAAAGAAATTCTATTCCGGGTTCGAATCCCGGCTCGGACATGGATGCACTTTTCCTCTCCCGTTCTAGCTCCTTTCTTTGTGTGGATATGTTGTTGAACTGTGAATGGTTGCCTTCCCCATGAATGAGTCCCTATGGGCATGTGTGTTCTGAAGAAGTCGGACTTCACACCAAATTACGGTACAGTTGGAAAAGTGAAGCAGCGCACCCCAAATTGTCAGGCAAGCTGACACAAGACAACAACAACATGCAGTCGAGACCGCTTAATAGGTCGGCTATTTTGACTCGGTAATATATTCTAATAAGCGGGATGTTGAATTATCCGGGATCAAAATAATATATTACAACGGTTTGGTACGTTAAAAATGCATATTAAACGAGATATTCTTTTAACCGATATTCTAAGAAGGGGACTCAAATATAACTGACTAGTTCACTTGCAAGGCAAATGTGATATGCATTCAGTATTAAGGAGGCGTTATTCTGTTTAGAGTCAATTTGATTTGGCAGGACAAGCTTTTTGGTCGCTGCCAAAAACAAAAAATAGTATTAGTAATAATATAAATACTTGCTAATGAAGTTAACAAATTAATCTGAAGGCTGAACTTAAGCAAGAACAGCATTACGGAATATGGCTTTCCGAAACTCTTCAAATTTTGAGATGTGTCCATATTTTCTAGGATTTTCTGAAATGAATTCATCAATTTAAAAGCTTTTGCTCTCCATGCACTTCTTTAAAACATACTTTAAAAATTTCCTTGGAAAACCAGAAGCTGGATAAATACACAATCATCAATTCATGGCAATTCTCTCTATGTCCCATTTAACTATTAATTGCAACCTTAGTAAAATAAGAGTAAATCAATGGTAGTAAGAAAATATTAAATTTATTTTCGACCGAAGGTCAGCATCACGCTTTTGAGTAAGATAGAGAAAAAATCCTATGAATTTCTGAAACGCGACTCCAACGACCTCCCTAAATTTTCCCACCTCTTGTTTGCAACGCTGTCAGCAGTTTTGTACCATTACTCGCCCATTTTATCCGATCAGAAACCACTTTCTTCCTTTTCAGCGCCGACACGCTTGCCTTGTGAAGACAAAACATTTCCTATCGAAACAATGGCTTACTTTTGACAGGTTAATGGTTTTATACCCGAAGGAAAGTAGACTGGAGGAATTTAAATTTTGTTCGATCCTGACAATAAGATGAGATGAATAGCTTCCCTGTAGTGAAGAAGTGATGATGAGAGGAAAAACGAAACAATTGTTTTTTAGCTACCTAAGGTTCTTCAATGTGAAAACGCTTGAAAAAGCATTTATCATTTTCAACATACAATGGTGGCACAAAATGCGACGTTTATGTCTCAAAAAGCATTGATGAAAATAAGGACATGAACTTGGATTTTCTGAAAAAGGAACATAAACCTGTTGACAGGAGATTTCAAAATCTACAGTTATGAACTCTTAAATGTGGTCATTTTTTTTTTTTTTGAATCTAAGTATGATATGACCACACATTCAATCCATTTTCAACAACATAAATGATTGCATAACAATCTGCAACCTTAAAATTGTTAGTAAAAATACAATCTATTAGTCTCCCTTGATCCTCTTGTGCAATCGTTACTACATTTACAAAAACTAGCCAGTAGATAGAAGAGCGAAATCGGAGAGTCTAACCCTGACGCCTCAAGAGTCGACGTACATGAAAAAAATTATAATAAGGATGCTTGCTTAATATTAATGTGGTCTATCCCTAGCTGTTACTGCTACCATGGTAGCAGATTTTCTGTCAACTTCCCTCCCTTTCAGAGCTATGATGCTGCCATTTTCCGAAGTTAAGACGGACCCGTTCCCATATAAAGGCATCATTTTTTCACTACTTGCTCATCTTTATCTTAATTTTTAGTCACCAAACAAAAAGGATTTGGGTTTCTCAACCGACTTCAGTTTCAATGACAACCACACAACTACACACAAGAGCACAAATAAATGTTTCCCTTCTGAGTTTTTTTTAAATTCTTGTTCTGTTCATAAAGTACGGAAAAATGCGCCAGAACTCGCTTGTAGAGATCATATAAGAGTTATAACTCTTTTGGAACAATATTTCTTTTGACCGAGTGAGTGTGTAATTTCCACATGCGACGGCACTAATTTGAAGGAGGGGCATCATAAATTCCGATGACGGAATGACTTTTTATCCTTTCAAGCCCATTAATCAAAAGTGACTAGAGACCCCCCTCCCCTTTCAATAATTACCCACTTTACGTTCCATAAATTTCTCTTTCTTGTGGCGCATATTTTTCCCATAAATTTGCACTTCTGCGTGAAAGCTCGCAACTAGGGTTTCAACTTTGGGCATCCGTAGTGTTCGGAGAAAACAGCCCCCTCCACTCCTCCCCAAAGATAACGTTTATTACTATAACAAACATATAAAACATCGCATTTAAACGTCTTTGGTTTAAGGCAAAACGTTATTCAGCAAGTTGTAGGTCCCCCAAATTCTTTGTATATATCTCGCCACATAATAAAGAATGAAGGCTTTAGCTCCAAATATTTTCGATCAATCAATTTAGCATTTTACCAATGCATTGGATTAAATAAATTACGTATATATAAGAAAGCCATCCTGAAGCAATAGCACCAACAGTACAAAAATACTTTTGTTTCGCTTTCACTGAAAAAATAAGTAAACAACTCGTTGCTAAGATACAGTTCGTTGCAGTGAGTCGTGCTTTGATAGTATACCTGAAACCGAAAGGAAAGTAGTGCACATCAATATTTGCATTCTTGCACAAAGCACTGGAAAAATATATATGTTTCTGTCGGTGTTGTCTTGTGCCAGCTAGGCTGGTAATTTGGGGTGCGCTGCTTCACTTTTCCAACTGTACCGTTATTTGTTGTGTAGTCTGACTTCTACAGTACATACATTCCATAGGGACCCGTTTATAGGGTTGGCAACCATTCACAGTACAGCAACACATTCACACAAAGAAAGGACCAGGACAAGAGATAGGAAGTACATCCATGCCCGATCCGGGATTCGAACGTATGTTTCTGTAAATAGTGGATTTAGATCAAAAAGTAGTGAAGAGTACCATCATTCGGATCAAAGAAAGAGTATTTTTAACTGATCTTCGTAAAATTTCAAGACAATTCAGGGTAAATCGGGATGAAAAAAACTCGAATATCAGAACCAAGTTAGGACTTTTTCAGATTCAATGAAAGCTTCTAACTGGAAACTGATGCGCAAATTCTTTTAAGTAAAAAAAAGAAAAAACTTGTGGTTTAAGATTATATTTTGTAATGTTATGAAATTTGTAAGCATCTCTAATTCACCGACTTTTTAATGAAACCATTTTTGCATCCTACTTAAAATTGAAAAAATAGAATTATCATTTTAGGTCTCGAACTCAAAATGACCTCTACAGTTTTTTTTCTTTTTGTTTAGAAATCATCTATAATGAGCATAAGGTACAATATAATTAGAATTTTTTGCTTCATACATTTAGAAATAGAGACACGCTCCAGTTTGTAACTTTTCTCAAAAACTTAGTTGACCACATCAAAGATTTGATTACTTCATTGTCTTCTGATCTCTCTGTCATACAGTATGTACCATTTCATTACTAAAACGACACGTACTTCTTCATATCATTATTTTTCTCGCTGTATTTAAAAGTAGTTTAAGCTCCTCATAGGTGATCATTATTCACATTCCAATTCATTTGTATAATGAATCTCAAATTTGAGTTACAGAATAATTGACACAGACAAGAACATACAATTTTCGCAAATTGCCATCCACTACGGAGAAAACTTATTTAAAGCAACCGTAATAATAGTTCTCTGTTTCCCACCTTTTTAACATAAAGACGACCTTGGGAACATAAGAGTCAAAACATCAAAAGCAAAAGTGTTTTTCCCGCTATACTGACATAATGGGGCTGAAATCTGGAGCATTAGGCGTGTGATTTGTCAGATCTGCGATTGTGATTTCTTGGAAGGCGGGTTTTGTCGAGTTCATTGTTATTGTTATCGGAACCGAACATATCGTTTATGATCATTATTACTTTTAAGGACAATTTGCAAACTGGTTAAGCTAGAGCTAGATTAGAAAGCTTAAGCTAGAATCAAATTTCCAATAATCACGTAAAGATATTGGGAGAACAAAAATTATTATTTTTAATGTTATTTATCCATTTATTAATAGGACAGAGGAACCGGAAAGAAATTTTGCCATTTTTTTCAGACAAATAAATTTTAAAACTTTTTAATTTATCTCCACCCTCGTTGTCAGCTGCCTTTTGCCATCTATAATATTCAAACTTTCAAGTGCACATGGATAAAATTAAATTGATTTTTGGACCAAAACATTTGGAAATGGCATCTTGGAAATTACAAAAAAAAAAAAAGGTTTTGTCTGATTGGAATTGTTTTAGCAATCTGAAGAATACGAAATTCAATAGCGCAATTTGCGGCAAGAATATTTGTTACTATTATCATTAGAAAAGTAGTGATGGTGACCTGAAACATGACAATGCAAGACCACCCTGCTAAATTACAATGACATAACTGTGAATTCTGAATCCTGCAACGAGTTTTAATTATATTGCTATGAAAATTTGAATCTCAGTTCTCTGGAGGCATTTCAAAGCGACATTTCTTGGTCAATCGAACCCATGACCTTCACGTTACTCGCACAGGGCTCTGAATAACTAACCTTAAAAAAACTACTGAACTGTGGTGAGCTGCTTCAAGTACCATGCTCACCTGACATTGCAACATCAAATTTATTTTTATTCCGATCGATATGTGACAAAAAAAAAAAAAAAACCCGAAAATTCGTCTTATATTTACAATACCATGTAAAACCGATAATTCATGTCTACCAAGGATTGACATTTTTTAACTAACACTGCAAAATGTTGTCAACCCTTTAAGCAGTTTGCCCGTACAGTGTACGTGCTACCCGAAATTGGCCTCATCTGGTTTGCCCGTACGGCGTACGGGCAAACGGGCATCAATAGTTTCAGATTTCCTTTTCTGGTTTGCCCGAACTGTTCGGAAAATTGTAAACCTTAAAATTCGCAGTAAGTAAGAAATAAATTTTGCATAATTTGTAAACCATTCTTTACTGCATGCAGAATGTACTTGAAAAAAGCAAGTATTTCGGGGGTTTGCGACCAAAATTGTAAAATAAAAAATGTTGCAAAAGCATTGAAAACGAAAAAAAAAAAATAAAAAATTCTCAATATTCTTATTCTGTTAAGTATGGTACTTAACTATATGCAATAAAAAAATACGCCTTTTTTGGAAGCATTTCTGGTAAAATAATTGACCGCTTAAAGGGTTAATAGCGAAAGCCAATACATCGTTGATTAGGAATAATATTTTTATGAATTTATTTGTTTGAAAAAAATATTTTTCCCGTCTCCCGAATATGTATTTGCTTTTTCAAACAAACTTTAAATTCTCAAGACGTCTTTCAAACACTTTCAGGAATGTTTAGTTATGCAAATCATCAACAATCAATTCTTTGTGTTCGAAAGGATTAAATATTTGTAAATGTTTTAAAGTGTATTGTGCTTCAAAGACAAACATTTTTTGCTTGACTGAATAGAGGATTGTAGATCGTTTTTTTTTCTTGCTTAGAATATTTCAATACATTAGCATTATTTTTTAGATACTGTCTTTCAGATTAAAAGCTTCTCATTAGCTTTATAAATAATACTGCTATAGGGTAAGAATTGTGTAAAAATTGTAATTTTTGTAACCTTTCAAAATTTTAAATAACGGTGGAAGATATTTGAAAAATACATTTAATCGTTGTCTTGTTCAACTTTTTGCTCAAATTGTGTCCAAAACTAGGCCCACTTTTGATTAATAGTTTTTTATGCAAAACTCATATCTGCAGTAAAAAATACTTCAAATATTACAGTTAATGGAACTGTGGACCTATAAAACAGTCAAAATTTGTTAAAAATACGAAGAAATTTTTTCTTTTAAATGATAAAATATGGAGTATGCTGAATCGACTAAAATGACCGTTCGTTGATCTGATATCTTATGACGTTATAAGCGTTTAAAAAATGGAAAACAATGCATTTAAATGGCTGTCAAACATGTGAACAAAGTCGCTTTTAAATTTTTCATTTAACAGTAGATTTAATTTCTTTTGTTTTTATTTTTCTCGGCATCTACCACCAACCAAATGGTGATCAAAATTCGTAGTCATTATTAAAATATCGTTTGTGAAGCATTAAAATATGGCAACCTCGAAAAGAAAGCGAAATGTTATGTTAACTTCGTTTTTCTCGGAATGGAAAAAATTGATGCCGAAGCATATTAAAAATGATCCATGCGTCTCGGTTTTTGTTCCATATGACTCAAATTTGGTAATATATTACTTTTGTAGCAGTTAGATAAAACTGGGTATGCATTAAGGCATCAGAATATTTTAAGATGCTCAAAAATATAATTAGTTGATTTTTATGTAATATTTGCCACAAAAATCATAGATTTATGCTAAAAAAATATTGTGAAGAAAATAATAAAACAATCTTTAAACGGATACATAAAATTGCTTGCAATATTCAATTCTTTAATTTAAAAAAATATTTTAGAAAAAATAAAAATTAAAGCGCATGGAGCATTTTGAAATTTTCAATTTCAATCACATTTTTTTTCTTTTTAATTTCATGAAATATATTCATTGTATTTTATTTTCGCATGATATTCTGAAAATGATAACCTAACCATTCTTCATGCCAAGTTTCATATTTAGTCGGACAATTTTACTTTGCTAAATTACATAGTAAAGAGACGATGCACTTACTGGTCGCTTTTTAATGACTTCTAATTTATAAAATTATACTTCAATACTTCTGAATGAAAAACTATCAATATGTTTTCAGAGAGGTAAAATTGATCAACAATAGCGAAACACATGAACTGTCATTAATAAAACCGCTCTCGGGCTCATTAATAGCTCCATTACTTTCTCTTAAGCTCTCGAATCAACCTCTGCAAAAATAATTAATATTATAAAAAACACGCCAAAATCAATAAACACAAATCGAAAGGAAAGAGGGGTGAATGTGCCTCAAACCAGTGTCCAAGTTGGAACTGATTTCCGTCTCATCAAACAACTGAAAGAGAAAGAAGAAAAAAAGGGTCATAGTTCAATTTCATATTACAAACGCGTCGCGAATCGTGTTTTACAACTTTTTCTCAACGAGCTTTTCAAATACATAATTAAGTTAAGCTCGATTTGCTGCGGAAAGTTGTTTCCTCTTCAGCAATCAATGGGCTACGTTTTTGATTCTCTATGACTGAAGAATGACCCTAAACTTTTTTTAACTAGCGTAGTCTTTGTTTCGGAGATTTCCTCACAGTTTTGCCTCTTTGTGGTGGACATGTGGTGTTTATTTTTCTTTAGTTATACTTCCGGGAATGCACTGATTACTGCTTTCGTGTATTTTTCGTGCACGCGATAGAGGTAAAGAGGCTGGCTGGCTCAGTGTTTGATCAAAAAGTTTCAGAAAATAAGTGTTATTTAAACGTTGATTAAATGTAAAGACAAAAGTGAAAGAAAATGCTTTTAACAAAGCGAATTTCTTTCTAAACAGAAGATGATAAGTTTTAGCTCAGAATGTCTTCATTACAACGTTGATTAAATGTAAAGAGAGAAGCGACATAAAATGTTTCTAACAAAACGAATTTCCTATTGACACAGAGGATGATAAGTTTTAGCTCAGAACGTCTTCATTTAAATCTTATTATCTTCATTTCAATTGCTTGAGGTGTTAAAGTTTTGTTCTGATAAAGAAAATGTATATGAAAAAGTTTTATATAAAATATAACTAGCTGCACTGCCCGGCTTTGCACATTCTACCTTGAGGATAAAAGTTACTTCGAGTGACGCTTGTCTAAAAATCCCGGTTAGAGAAAAGTCAATTGTAAAAGTCCCTAGGAAAAAATTACTCAAATTTTATCGGCACCTATTGCGAAAAGTTAATCAATCGCCAAAAAATAATCAAGCAGGAAAAGTTTTGAACCCCTTCGTTACGAGAAAAGACTCAAAGTAAGAGAAAGGATTTCATTGGTTCACACTGAAGAAAAAAAATAGCAGCATTTATTTATTCAACTTTTTCTTTTCAATTTCTTTCACGCTAGTTATTATTAGCCACGCCCAGACGATTTTTATTTATCTAGTTTAAAATTGATTTGTACTAACGTCAAATGGTAGTATCTTTTTTCTTGAGGGGGGGGGGAGTTATCGATTAACAATTTTCAAAACTGTAAGAAGGTCATCTCTTTAAAATGTATGTTCCCCGATCTTTCTAATAAGACCAAAATCGAGAAGATCCGAACAAACCATAATAAGAAATTCTATCTGGAGCTAAACAAGCCGTTTTTTCTTCTTTCAAATCTTAATAAATTATTTCATTGTTACAATGTAATATCAATCACTCGATCTAAAATGAAGGAACTTCTTTAGATAAGCTGAAAATCTTTAGTTAACGCCTGAGCTTTTAATATAATGATTCCTCTCATTAAAAACTTAAGAGGATCATTTACGTGCTCATTTGGAATCGTTTCTAATCTTTTCAATCAGGGAGGACAATTAAAAAATCTAGATTGTGTTCAAGCAATAATTCTTCTGATTACCACTATGACCGTGCAATAATAGGACAAAACTCAATGTTAACTATAATTTATCTTAGCTTCTTTCTTTTTCACTGATTTTAGCCTCCAGAATTGCAGTACAGAACTCTCATCTACTGTAAAAGAACTTATTTTTCGTGAGCAGTAATATTCGCGAAAATTATCGATTTCGGTAATTTTGCGAGCTGAAAATTTCGCGATTTTTTTATGAGCAGAACCCAAAGTAGATTATGTATGAGTCCTTTAGAATCAAAATCATTTCAGTCCATTTCTCAAAAGCCATAGTTTCAAAGACGGAACTATGGGTTTTAACTTAAAACTCTTACTTTGTATTTACTTTTTATTGAGATATAGTAGTTTTTGATCTATTGCCTTTTAGACATCAAAAAATCGACAATGGATCCAAACAACTCAAATGAAATTTTTGATTAGTTTAATCCTGAACTCAAATTTAAAAATGAACCAATCGTTAATTTCCATGCTATTTTCTTTGTTTCGAAGAACTCCTAATGTAACAGTGCGTTCAGAACTTAGGGCTCATTTTTGCACTATGTTGAAACCCAGAAAGCGATAGGCATTTAGCATTGAGAAGGCAATGGTTTAAGTTACCTTGACTTTTAATTCAAAACGTGTTCAAGAAAAGAAAAGCTAAATTTTCTCTTCAATGGCTTAATTTAACGGTAAATCTCTAGTCTGGTCGATAAGTTTCTAATTCACACATTGATTCTTTTTTTACTACGGAAGGACGTAGTCAAAGAGAAAAAAATCAAAAGCTGTGGGTGTGTGTAAAGTGTAAGATGCTCCTTATTCAAATACACTTTTTACATCGAATTTTTGTTTCCAAATTAGGCACAAAGGTGCTTTGATGCTCAGGAAATCATACAGGTAGCTTTTCGCCTTGGATGGGGTAAGGGATTTCTTCAGAAAACATGAGAAACGGAATGTAACAATGACTGAATTTTTTAATTAAAAAAATTATAAAGGTTTACTCTAAAATTATGAATATATGTAGACCAAATTTTCAACCAAAGTAAATTTACGAGGCGTTCGAAAACGAAAACCACCAGTTCTAAAACCTGTTTCTATGTCCATAGAAATTCTTAAAGCATTTAACAATGAAATTTCTTTTCTCTTCGCTAAGCCTTTTTTCAAAGTTCAATAAATAATTATTGTGTTGTTCCGACCTTTTGTTAAACATGTCATTTAATGAATGAAATTTAAATATTCCAAAACCTTTTCATCGAAAATTATTAGTCAAACCTACATGATTCATTCCTAAATAATGCAAACATATTATGCGCTGTTTATTCTTCTCATTCAAAATTTAAATATTTTCGTGATTTTAATTTATGAAAACTCTAAATAGGTCACAGTGCAGGTGAGGCCCTCCAAAAATGCATTTATCTGGAAGAAAATAATGGCTGTATGCAACTAACTGATCTAGTTTCTTAACTGGACGTAATTTTCTGGGAAAACAGCAATATTTACTTTTTAATCAAAATTTTGGGGTAGAATAGAAAGGATGCGTGACCTACATCGCACAGAACTTTGCTGTACTTATTTTAAGTTTTCTCTCCGAGGCAGGTTCCAAAATTTGTAGTTTGTTCCGTTTAATGGAAATTATTATAATTTGTATAAATTTATCTTTTGTTATGTTTTCAATGGATTTTTTCCGTCCGTCACACTGGCTGTTTTGCGATAACAATAGTCATTCAAGACAACTTTCACCAACACTTTCTCCAATCTTCTATTTTGAACTTTCCAACTCGTTTTATTATCTAAAACAAATAAAAACTCCTAAACTGGTTTTTCGTCATCGAAGATTGATAAATAATAATTAAAACTATTTAAAATTAACTGTTAGCTTGGTTCATACACTGTAAAAACTACAAGTTGCATGTGGCACTTTCAAGGGTGAAAAGGTGCAGCACCAGCGGCACCCCTGAAGAGTGCCTCCTGCTCCGTATGGCACTCTTAAAGGTGCCATATGGAATCAAGTGGCAGTACTTTATGGTACCCTAAAGGTGCCATAGGGATCGTAATAGGGTTACCTACAGGGTCACAGGTGTCATAAGGAGTCAAGTGGCACTCTTCAGGGGGTGCCGCTGGTGCTACAACTTTTCATTCTTGAAGGTGATACATGCAACCTGTAGTTTTAACAATGTAGCTCTCTGCCATTTGATGAACTTTGTGCTACGTCACAACTTACGTAATACAACTTAAATTATTGGAATAAAAGTACTGCAACTTTTTCTAAATAATTAAAATACAAATGTAAGGACTTTTTTTTTTTTTTTTTTTTGTCTATATGCTTAAAACTTCTTCTTTGTACATCAGAATACTACAAGGTTCGGGATTGTTTTACTTATTTTGGAACAGTTATCTTCACCCTTAACAATATTAGCTAAATTTCTCTTACTTATGTGAGATCGATGTGCGTCAAGTGACTTCCGTTTCTTTCTCTGCCAAGGAGTGATCTAATAATCAAAATAACCCGTTTGATTACAAGACGATTTAAGTATATTTCCCTTCCCCCCCCTCAAAAAGAGGAATTTTTACTTCATAAATGTTGCTAGTAGAGAGCTCCGCTGTACACTTTCAGGAAGTTTCTATTTGATAGATCTGAAACAATTTAGTTGCCCTGGGCGAAGAGCTGGACTAAGCTAAGTTTAGACATTTTTAATTTCTCAAACTCGGATCATGTTCCACGTGTTTTAATTAAAATAGCGTTTTTTCACAAACAACTCTTATACTTTTGTAGTGTACCTCTTTGGTTTACGCAAACAATGATTATTCAGAATTGCGCAATTTTAACAATGCCTTTTTTTACAAAATTTAAAGCCGTTTTTAATTTATTAATGCTTTTGAAGGATAAATACGGTTTTCAAAAAGTAATCTTTGATTAAAAAACTTTAATCAACAACACAGTCTCAAATTTTTTCTTTTCTTCTGAAATTTTACTTTTACGTTGACAAAAAAAAATGGAACAAATAACAGCTTTTAAGTTTGTAAAGAAATACAATATAAACTTTCTAATTTGAGAAAAAAAATCTAAAATTGAATTTGATGAATTATTTACTGACAAATTAAGCGTAGTATTTTATTACACATTTTATCATGGAAAAATAACAAAACACATAGACCTTGATGACATTTTTTATCAAATCAGAGAAACAGAATAGGAATTCCAGAGGCACGATTTATAACATGCTTTATCTTTATTTTCTACTAAATGAAAAATATAGTTTTTTTTCTCATCATTTATTTCATATAACAGACAAAAAGTTAAAACATAATCGTTGGAAACCCACTTGGCAAGCGAAACCCGTTACTTTCTTAACCTTCGGTTCTACCAAGTTCTGTACGCCTATTGGCTTATATTTGTTATGACGCAGAGAGAAAAATACCGTTAAAGGATTGTCAATAAATTGAAACAAGTAAGATACAGGTTGCATTTCAAACCATCGAGTAAACATTTGGTAACAATTTCAAGTAATGGAAAGGTTTCGATAGGACGTTATTTTGAGAAAATAATGCCTTTGTGAAAGGAACATATTTAAATCGGATAAAGATTGTGAATGTACCCAACCTCCGATGTCAAAACTGGCAAGTTTACTGAGGGGCTTTAAAACAAAAGTGTTTTGATCTTATTTCTATATATAATTGTAGACACAGGTCATAACACAACTCTTAATGTTATGATTTTTTGTCGGAAGAATTGATGTAGGAGGTTGGGGGAAAAAAACTTAAGTAAAAGCATATTAACATCATATCAGTAAAAAAATAAAGATAAGTGAATGAACTAGAGGTTGGGTACATTATCTACAGATATGTTTAACTGATTTTGTTATAAAATTCGAAAAAGTAAAATAGAATGATTAATCTGCTTGAAATATTTGAATGTCAATCATCAAACAAAATGTCAGCATTACTCTTTTCGTTTAATTAGCATTTGTGTTTTCTATTGCCTATAAATAGCAACTTTAGTAAACACAAATATTAATTATTATCAATTATTCTAAACACGTATTATTTATTTATTCATTGCACTAATGGATCCATTTGGTTTAACGAAGTTTATGTTTTTATAATTTTACCACTTTTTTAATCATTTGACCCAGCAGAATAAAGCTAATTTAAAAGGAATGACTTTGCCTGCACTTCTATCAAACTTGCATGCACTCTTTTTTTTCTTTTTTTAAATTTAAAAATGAACGATTAATTTGGCACTATTTACTTTTCTGATACAAAATATTTTGATAAAAGTTTATTTTTAAATCCATGCAATATTATGCAGTTTTTCTGAAACTTTTTACTTCATTATTATTGCAGCATCATTAATTTAGAACTAATATCATATAAAATTACGATGTCTAAAAATATATTAAAAAATAAGCGTAGCAGTTTAGGAGTTTCATTTCAATTAAAATGATTACAATTGATTACTTTTTTAAAATATATTTTTTACAAGACCTGAAATATGTAAGGAATGTGATTATTACAACGACGTATTTTTTTCCAAAAATCATTAATTCATATTGCTCAAAGATCACCCAACGAACTTCTTCTGATATTAAAATTACGCATACAAAGTTACGTATTTGCTGTAACTTTTTTAAATGAATTATTTTTAATTCATCTTGATATACCATTTGTTTTAGAAGTGACGGGTTAAAACATATACTAAATTTATGTTAAAAACTACGATTTTTTTTGAGAGTGACTCATTTCCATATTAATCACTTTTAAGCGACATGAACTTCTCATTTAAAAAATGTTTTTCAGTTAAATATTTTTTACGTAAAAGAAAGCTTTCCTATGAAAGTATTATGCACAAGAAAACAACACATTAATTAGCAATTTTTCTGCAAATGCTCTTAATATGTATGTACAAATTTTAAAACGGAAAAAATCTATTTTTTTTTTAGTTTTTGCCGTATTATTGTATAGTTCTAACAAAGAACAGAACTCTTTGTCCCGCATACTGACTTCGCAAAAGTTTTCTGTTCACAACATAAATCTTAAAACATTTTTCGTGAGTAACGAATTCAAGACCGCTCATTTAAAATCATGATACAAAGGAAGAAAAAAACGGGCACCTTTTCAAATACTGTTTAGATAGTCTTTATAACAAATGCGATCCATCTATCTTAACCCTCGTTCTTATAAATTACTTGACAAATTGATGGTGATAACTTTCCTCCACATAATTCTCGCCTATTGTTACGTTTCGAATGTTTCAAGGTCAAGTTCATAAATTTTAAACTGCTTCTCAACAATCTCAACAATAACTCAACAGAAGGTAGAAAAGCTGTTTTTTTTTCGTTTGACCAGCTATTAAAAAACCTATTATTCACATTTAAAAAGAAAAAAAAAAACTTTTCACATCAGATTTGCATTTTCCTTTCTTTCCTTCAAAAATGAAAAGAGAAAGCTTTTATAACTCGTCTTTCTAGTTCGCAAGAGATGATTCAATTAATTTTTCAAGACCGCAAACTCAACGAAACGCGCGCTGCCTAGCCACATTCTGCATCACACCTAAGCGCCACCTGGCGACGGGATCTTCACTCATGGCCCCGTTAAGAACAGAAACTTGGGAGTTGAAAGTTCTTTACCATACCAGAACCAAAACGAGGAAGGTAACCGAACGGACAGGTGGTCGGATTTCGCACGTTTTTTCCACCAAGCAGCCTCAGTTAGCGGTTTATTTAACTGATGCCGTGAGAGTTAGATTCTCTCTGTTATAAATGAATCCTCTGTCGCGGGCTTCGATATGCTCAAGGATTACGGTTGCATGTGGACATCGGAGTCCACGCCATGGAAATTTTACTGAATTTTTAGACTTTGGTGATTTTTGTGTGAGTTAAGTTATTTCAAGAGGGTTATGTGAAGACAAGTCTGCATTAGTAACCTGGCTACTGCTGCTTCGCACACTATTTGTTTATATTATTTTTCTTGCATTTTCTTCAAAATGATTTTCCACCACTCTTCATCCAAATTTCTCTGGTGGCTGCTACTAATTTTAGGTAAGTCATGTTTATAATAATATCTTTCTTGACATTTTAAAGTATGTTCTTTTATATATTTCATTCATTTCCAAACGAATCTTAAGAAAATACCGTGACATCATTTTTTCACATTACAATATTTAAAAAAGAAACTTAAATTTAAAAAAAAAAGCCAACTCGAAGTCTTCCGGAGTTTTGGAAGCTACTAATAGGAATAAAAAATGATGTTACATGTGTGCGGTTTACATGCTATAAATAAAATTAATTTGTTCAGAGCATGAGGAAACTTGTTACACTTTTACTCTGTTTTCATGCATATTTTACGCAGTAACCTTCTATTATATCGCACCCCGGCAGCAGAAGTGATGCAACTCAAAAACACATATTTGTAGAAAATTAAGGTCTTTAAGGTTCAATGTCTAGGATTTTTTTTTAGTTTCCAAATTTTTAAAATTGGTAACTTCTGTTGCTGGGATACGATATTAAAAACATTATTATTGCGTTTTGCGTGTAGCATTTGTGTATGAAATAAAATCTTCTTTACAATATTAAATTGTTATAGCTGTATTTCACATTTTCTGTTATAGGCGTAACCAAAACTCTATAGAAAATTATTATTCTGATTTAAGCAATAATTGATGTTAAATCTATTCTTGAAAAGTAAACACTTAAAAAAAATTACTGGTTGAAATTTTAATTCATGTTATATTTTAGAACTTGAATTATAGAATTGTCTTGCAAAAAAGATTTCTTAAATAATTTTAACTCTAAAAGATAAGTGAATGGGTACCTTCAGTTTAATATCAATTGACCAACACGCACAAACTAACCGTTGTTTTTGATCTTAGGTCTTAAGTTTTAGCGTATTTCATTCAGTTAAAATAAAGCCAAAAACTTCCAATGATCATATTTATTATTAATTATGAACTATTTCTTTAACCCTTTTTTACGATATTTTGCTCTGCCACCTTGGAAAGGCTAATATTTATTTATTTATTTATTTGAACTGTCAGAGAAAACTAACATTGATGAATTTCTGAGCTATATATTTTTTCCTCTCATGTTTATCTAACAAACATGCTATTGCAGACTTATAATTTTTCGATGAAAACATTAGAAAAAATAGATATCAGCTTTGCAAACTTGATTGCTTTTTCGTTTTCTATCACACAAGTTTCCCCACTTCGACAGTATTCTTGCTTTATGCAATTTTGCTCATTCCAGAATAAGTGCATTTAGATTTTAGCTTTGCATGATTCAATTGCGAAGTTAACTACTCTTGATATCGAATAAAATCCTCATGTTTTTTAATACGTAATTTTTACCCTTTGGGTACAATTTATTAGACAGCGGCGTTATTTTCACTTAATTATTACAGAAATGCTTGGTTATAAAGGTGTATGTTTTTATGATTAAGAGTATTTTATGAATATTATAAAAAGTTACTTATCATTTATTTCGTAACGACAAGGAAAATAAAGCATAAAGTTGTGACAAAACCGGCTGTTTTGCCTACAACTTGCATTCAGTGAAAAAGCATCGTTACTTTTCTAAAGGATCTTAACAGAAGTACTGAACAAAATTAACATTCTAAACGCTAAGACGATGGTTTTACGTCTTAACATACAATAAGGCTTCAATCTTGTTAGTTTTTACATAGAATATTTCAAGCCGTACATGTTAGTGCACGGTTGTCTCTTGATAAATTTCTATAAATTTTGTTAAATACCATGAACTGTTTTAAAATGTCGAATGTCCTTACATCCATATTCTTAAAGATTTATCACAATACAAAGAGGGTTATATATTTATACAACATATTATTGAACACAAAAAACGATGGAAGATTTTACTTAGACTAACTAAATTTTGTGGAACAAGAAAGAAGTATAATGTTGAAGTTTAATTTGCTAAAAATCTCGAAAAACTACATTTTTTCCAAACTTCAACGCGATTGCGGCAGATAAAGAAGTTGACCAAAAAAATTTCAAATTTTTTCTGCGCACTTTGCTTTAACAATGGCATATTTTCCGCAATACAAATCATAGAAATAAAAAAGTCATTTTCGGCCCACCCTATTATGCAGTTATCTGAAAAAAATTTTGTTTAATTCATTGCTTTTCACTTCTCGGCACAAAGATATTTATGTCCTACGATGGTTTTGCAATAAAAAATAAAATTTATCTGACTCGCATACACGTTTATGCTTATTGCTATAATAACTATTACGCATATATGCGATCATAATTTATCGCGGCCAGCAAAATAAAAATTTATATAATTTGTCACCACCGCAGAGCAATTAAAAGCATTTTTCTCGTCGATACGTCGCTAAAAACTTCATCTAAGAGTTCAGACAATTAAAGTTGTTCAAGCATGAAAATGACAAGAATTTACGACCATATCTAAAATAATCATTCTTTCAATAAATTGTCCTAAATTTTGGTTTTATTAGAGCTATAATTTTTAAAACAGAGGCTTTGTAAGGTAAGGTGTTAATAAAAATTAAGAAAAAAATAAATATGACGTAAAGTAGCGAAAGTTTCTACTCATGTATACGAGGCGCAACTTTTGAAGCAAGATTATCTAGTTAGCTACTGTCTGATTTTCTCAGGTAAAACCTTCCGCATATTTACGCATGCGTCAGGTCTTCTCCGATCTTACCAAAATAGGGGTGATAGTTAAAATAACAATAAAGGGGATAAAAATAAGCATTTCGAGCCGTATTCAACAATGTAGAACGATGCTAATTTCAAATGTTAGGTTGAATGTGTCAAAAGGATAGCAAATGCAAGTTTTAAATTGCTAAGTTCTGAAAGTTCCCACCAACAACCCATCACCCTGTTTTTAAGTGGAATGGTTCCCGACGGCTAGGTGCTGTTTTCACGGACGGACAGTATTTGATCTGTTAAATTCTGAAACGCTGCAAAAAGTTATTATGAGTTTGTGAAAATTAAATTATATAGTTTTAGAAATATCAAATTAGAAAACGTATCTTGTATTGCTCTTTGTGAAAAGTAAATGAATTAAAATGTAATTTTTTTTTTTACTTTATATTGATCCGTTAATAGGTTTTTTTACTTTAATTTTTAATGTCAATTTATAAATTCAGCTATTCAAAGCTACATTTAATTTGCGAGCATTTGTCTATACCTGTTCAGTTACGTGAAATGTCACTATACATAAAACTTTCACCTTAACGATAGATATTGAACACCCATTTCTGAATGACAAATCTGTACCTCAGAACCAGAACGACGTAAGTCCAAAAATGACGATTTTCGCTTTTTTGCTTCATTATAGAATTTTATGCCACATCGACC
Organism: Uloborus plumipes; assembly: GCA_038373865.1. NCBI lineage: Eukaryota > Metazoa > Arthropoda > Arachnida > Araneae > Uloboridae > Uloborus > Uloborus plumipes. Next base: position 42,161 of record JAXGGA010003658.1, read on the forward strand.
CATTAAAACAGTATTCTATAAAACAAATTCCTTCACAATTATTTAGCAGCGTGAAAAGAGCGCGAGTCCCATCCTTTGCATGTATCCGACAGTTGTTTTCGTCCTCCACTGCAATAATGACGAAAATGGACTTACGTTAGTCTGATTCTGAGGTACAGAAATTTCAAGTAGAGATAGCGTTTTAGACAGGCTTCTTTAGATTTATTCTTGAATGTATTACGAAACAATAGTTAATGCATTTTCTCCCGTATTCCGCACTTACCCCAGGCAAGACCAGCTGTCTTTCACTTCAGAGTAGACCTACTGTTGCTAAATCTTTTGAGTAGTGACTAGGAATAAAAGGAAAAGTGAAGACTTTTTTTTCTGATTCTAATAGCGCCAGAAAATCAAGCTGATAAATTTCATTCGAAATAAAAAAAGTGTGGCGTAAAGACTCACGTTAAAAGTGCAATTTTATTAGAGTAATGGTACAGTGACTTTTTTACAACTTCATTAAATTCATAAAACTAAGTCTTGCCATAATTGTGGATCTTCTTCAAGTAGCTGCAAGCGTAAACTACTATGATCTTTGAAGTGGGGTCCAAAGATGCAGATATAACAACATTTAAAATGCTCAAAATTTTCTGGAATTTATAATATGATCTATCATTTTCTAACCATATTTAGCGACTGCGTTTGGAAATAGTATTGGGGTGCAATTAATAACTGAACTGGTCGCGTAAAAAATTTCAATTGCAGAAAACTTTCATTTTTTCGTCCTAAAAATTCACAAAGCATGACTTTTCTTGACGGTAGTTTTAATTTTATCTTGATATGAATTAAAATATTAACATTTTAATTCGTTGCTGGAACTGCAATGTTTTAGAAAATTACAAAATGCGGAGTTAATATTGAAATCTATTTTCTTCAGAACTTCATTTAAACTAAATGAATTTCGCAAGAAAGAAATGAACTGCTTTTCATGCAAGACATTAATGCATTAAAAGAACATCTTAACCTCAAAAGATGCGTACAGTATGTGCTTGGTCTGTTTTTATCGCATCAGCGAGAATCTTCATAAATATTAAGCATGTTCAAACGGATAAATGATTTACTTCATAATTGATCTCTTTTGTCTATTGATTCATTGAGCAATCTTACAGTGCTAAGCAATGAAACAGGAATTGACAAGATTTTTGTTCAATTCACAAATATGTTGATGCTCAACTGTTTTTTTTATTTAGAAGTGTTAGAATTAAACTTTTTCGAATAAATAATGCTTGAAAACAACCTTATAATAGGGAAAATGATCGGTTGGTCTTGCTTTAAGGGATAACCTAATTTTAAAAAATGTATTTAGAATTTAAATTTCAGTATAGATAAATTATTTAGTTTTTCAACCAAAAATAGGTTTCTCTCGGGGGGGGGAGGGTATTAAGTCACAATAAGCAATAATTTCATTGGGGGAAGGAAGGTGTAGTCATACATCCCTTTTACGTGAATATATACAAATGTACTATGTAGGATGCAAAGAAAAGCTTACAAAAGAAAAGCCCTGAGGAAGTTAAGAGATTACAGCTAAACTCGCGTATCTGAATTCTTGTGTTTTCCCCCATTTTGTTTTAACTTTAAAAAGAAATTATATATGATTATTATTTGGTGATCAAATTGTTTTTGTATTTTTTAATAACCATATGAAGGTCTATAGTACTCCTCTGAAAAGTTAACCTCAGACACTCACAAGGTTTACGTCTTTTTCGGGTAATACGATAGGGTATTTGTGTTGGAATGTGCATTTGAAAAATTATTTCTAAAGTAGCCCAGCTCAAGTCAGTGCAAATTACCCTACCAAATTATTTAAAAAGGGGTACTATAGAAACATCATCGCCACCCCCCCCCCCCCCCCGTCATTTGCCAGACCACTACAATTTATCAATCCAACGCTCTTTCATTTTTTTTCCAAGATTAATAAATGCATGTTTTAAATATAGCTTTCCGTCATACAAAAATAAATTTACGATTGATTGATTGTACCTCTTTTGTGACCCATTGTCACCTCTTTCTGGTAAGTTTATTATAGAACTCAAACAGATTGATCCAAATAAGAACTTTTGCTGTCAGATGATGATCAATGTAGAAATGGGTTGTTGTCCTTTCGTGTAAGTTTTTGACATTTGGCTTCTTTTTTAGACACAATGAAATAAATGATTGCTCAAAATTAAATTAAAAAAAAAAAGGTTATTTTGAAAAATTTCCAAAATTAAATATTTGATTTTTTTCTTTGACGTTAACAAAAAAAAAAAAAACACTTGAATTTCGACAGCACGCTTTTAGAGCAAAGGATAAATTGATTGAATAGTCATGTATTTTTTAGCAGTTTGTGATTGAATTTGATAACGTATCCCTTTCTATGAAATGAAATTATCGGCATGACATTGTTTTATGCTTATTCATTAACTAAGCGCTATTAATTTCACAGCATATGAATACTTTTATAACGAACATACAGAAACCAAAACTTTAAAAGTTGGATACATAGATTAATGAAAACTGTAAAACCAAGTTTTGTGAGCATCGCAATATTCAGATTGCTCATATGATGTGCAACTGTGCAGTAAATTTTTAGATTACGTTCTTCATTCTCGAGGCCAGGCCCATTGAAAAAATTAAAGTACATTCTACCAAATCCTGAGCTAAATTTTATTATAGAGTTAATGCATAAGTAGTAGTCTCCCTCATTTACCCCCCCCCCCCCCCATTTTAAGCATTTTCTACAATTATAGGATTCAATGTCTCCTTCGCTGACAGTAAAGTTTTGCAGTGAAAATATACTTCATATATTTTTTGTTTATATATACTTTAAAAATTTATAATTTTTGTTAATCGGTTCCGGCAAGTCCGATGCATATGAACGTATGCGTATTTTTTCATACAGCTAATTTGAGAAACTTTTCATGGTGCTTCACTATATTCGAAAAATTCATGGATGAAAGAAGAATCGATTAGTATGGCCATACAAAGCGTCTAAAAAAGATAGGTTACTATTTGTGAGGATCAAACTAGATACATTAGAATTAAAGTTGTAATGTCTTGATATAATGTATTTCCGTTAAATTTCTCTTCAATGTTTGACAGAACATCAACCAGTATTAGTTCTGTAAGTATTTTACTCAAAACAGAAAAAAATAAGAATTTTTGCTGGAACGAAACGAAAAAGCATACACTGTTTTAACTAAAGAAAATTTCAAGAAACACTTTCAGTTAAAAATAGGCTAATGATATTCACAGTAGATCCTTTACCTTGAATCATTAAACCTTTTTATTTTACAGTGCTCGTGAAGATTTATAGATGTCACAGCAACAGCAGCACTTCAGTAATCAATTTTCTTCCCTAAAAATGTTTTTGCTCCCATCTCCTAATATCGAGTTCAAAGATGGCGATTTCTTTCGCAATCAGTTTGCGAGGATTGGTATTTGAATATGTAGTTTATCCGTTACGCCTTTGTTAAGTCACGGAGTCTGCTGCACGACCTTGCAAAATGTTCGACATTTCCTGTAAAATATGCCCGCGAAACAAAAACAATAAATGTCGAGCAAAAACTTCTTTTTCTACCAACTTCGAGTTTCCTCCAAGGTTGGTTCGCATGAAGAATTTGAATTGCAGAAATGCTAATCTGAGGAACGATGTTAAATTTTAAGGATTCTTTCTTTCGAATAAGGTGTTCTTTGACAATTTTAATGTGGCAATTTTACTGAATTGTTTAAAATACAAACGGTAGAAAATCTGTCTCAAATTCTAGCTGGAGTGGGCTTCTATATGGGAGCTTATGAGCTCGATTTTCGCTTTATTCAGTTTATGAAAATCTTCTCATCTGCGGAATTCAGGCTATTTTTCACGTAAGTCTACATGCAATAGGTGTCCTGCACTTCCTTTGTTGGAAACTAAGTGGCATTCATTCTTATAAATAAAACAAAAAATCATTACAAAATTTCCTACTTGAATTATCGAAATTCTGTGGAGCGAATGTTTGGGCAAAAGTTTCAAAATTTAGAAATTCTAAATGTTTACTCCAGGAGTTAGACGCACTTTTTTGCAAAATATAATGCATTTAACATTCGAGCGCGCACGCTGGATCTTTTCTACCCAGGCGCAAGGAAAAACATTCACAGCTCTACTTTTATTTGAAGAAATGGACCAGGTCCACTGTAGCTGTATTCAAAGTCGACCCCTTGACCTTGGATATACATTTGAGATGCTTGATTAATATTTGTAAAAATTGATTTACTACTAAATTATTCATTGAATATTGTTTAAATGCCCTTAAAATGTAATGAGTCACTCTGATCAAGCGCCCTCGTTGTGGTGTATCGGTGTGTCGCGCGCTTTACGGAAGGTTAAAGTAAAATATTTGTTATCCTACGGCGTGCACCTTCTTAGTAATGGGAAGACAAACTACCAAGCAAAAACGAATGCAACCTGCCAACTTCGGCATCTGAGGAACTTACCAATGCAGAACTTTTCTCTCAAATGAAATGTATGAATAGGATTTGGCTGCCCCCCCCCCTCCGAGATTTGTATGGTGCTAGTGAAATGGGACAGTCTGTTTCTTCATGTGACAGATAAAACCAATCTTCGCCTTTCACGCCTTGCCATGTTGGCCACATAATACGACTTTCTTTTTCTCTGGATATAAGTTCTCTTTGCCTAAAATATCACCAACATCAGGCTTCAGTAGTACACATTTTATGCTGCTTTTCTTTTGGGAGGGAATATACTGCTTTCCCTCCTTGTTTCTGATTTTTATTCGTCAGCGGATTTGTGGATTTGGTCTTATGCAGTTACAATCGGATAAAAGAAGCAACACTTTAACAATATTTATCGTGGTTTAATACGTTTGAATGCTCTTAAATTTATTAATATAAGTTTTGAATTTTTAATTTTTTTGTGATCTGTTTTTCGCAATCAAACGGCAATCGCATTGCTCCACGACTCACACTTTTCTCTTTTGATGAAATTATGTTTATGATTTCTATGCAGTAACGGGTTAACTGGTTTGTGGCCCGTCACAAAATATTTTTGGGGGTCTCTTTGTGTATTGCATACTTGTGTAAATCATTTATCATATCTTTGAGTGTCTAGCAATAAGTGCGAACCTGAGAGAAATTGGTGTATTGCTGTCACTTATTATAGCAGTCACTTATAGTGGCATCACCTTTATGACGATAACATCCAACAGATCGCAAAAGCAGTTATGAGGATCCATGGACTCTTGGCAGCATTGTTTGAAGAAATGTAATAAAACTAACGCTTAAAAATTTAAAGGAAAAAATAGAGTTGGAGGCTTCAAAATGCGTTACGTTACCACAGTGATATTCTCAGCTTGCTGACTAATATTTTGACCTTTCCGTATGTTCCTTTCGCCTTTAAATGCTTTATCATATTTGCGTTTGTGATTTTATATGTCACTTATGTTTCGTTAATATCAATAGGTAATGCAAAAGTAATGGATATCTTAATACTTTATTTCGCTAAATTTTGTGCAATGCACTCGAAATATGTTAGGGTTGCCATGCACCCCATACGGCCTTTAATGTTACAAAAAATCACGTCTCCAGCTGGGTATTAATAATTCAACTCTTAATAAAGGATAGGTATAACAAATAGGAAATGTACTCAGAAGGGTAATTAAGTTAAATCAAACTCGGTCCTTCGGTCGATAGTCACGAGCATGCGGGACGAGTCTGTGGTTATTCAAACCAGGGTCTGCTGTGTGCTTGGTGGCGCAAAAGACTAACCACTGAGACAATTGCTTTATTTCGTGTACTTAATCATTCATTTATTAAATCACTTAGGTAATTCATTTGTTTCATTTACAATCTTTTACTTATTCATTTATTATTTGGTTTTCTTATTCATTCACTACCTTGTACACCTGTTCATATGCATCAATTCATTTATTTAGGGAATTATCTTTATATATTTTTAAAAAGTAAGCTCAAAGATATTGTGAAAGGATGTTTGTGACTGGCCTGTGTCCAGGCGGTTCCATAGCACCTACAAACTTGAAACTTGGTACAAAATTAGTTCAAGCCCCGTAGATTTGCACCTCGGAGATATTTTTCTTAATTTCGAATTAGTGTTTTTTAAGTTTTTTTAAGCATAAATTTCACATACCTCACCAATCGGTCTTTCACCAACGGGGGTTGGTTAGCGATACGAGCAGTGGGACCCCTAGTTTGATGAGAAATAGTTTTAGTAATCAATCAGAAAATATTTCTATCAAATACTTTTTCTTTGTCTGATGGATTTGTTTTTAGGGGGGGAATTTTACGCTTTTTTAAGTGGGAAAAAAAGAAAAACATAAAAAGAAAAAAATGACGCAAGTTGTATGCAGAATACATTATTCATTTTTTAATGTACATTAATCTTTTCAGAACAAAAGTCCAGTTTTATATTTTTAAACCGGTATATGTCAATTTAAATAGTTCGCTTTGCCCCACATTACCCTACTTGATATGGAGGAACTTTTGCAGCTTTCGAAAACTCTTTTAAGCTTTGTAGAAAAAAAATCAAGGATCAGCTTCAATATTTTACGATGTTTATTAATCGGACTTGCCTGCAATGACATTACGATTTTTTAACTTTAATTACGGGAAAGTTTTGTAAGACACGTTTCTCGTTGATATGCTGATGACACCTGTCTCATTTAAGCTTCTTAATCTCATCTTTAGTTTCTACGTCAGGCGCATTTTAAACACGTATTAGGAGAAAGCACAGCACGTATTTGGAATTCGGAACAATGTTTCTTTTAGCTCTTTGTCTTGAAATAGAAATGAAATGTGTGATTTCGAAAGTATGCTACTATGACCACTGTTTTTGATCTAGTTGATTTTTTTGCGCAAAAATATTTCTTTTTACTTGTTTAATTCGGTTTTTCACAAAGTGATCTATAAATGCCTTTATGGTAATTTTTACTCCATGAAGGTTTTCTTTCCAACAAGGGGATGTGACACTTAACTACTTGGACTTCTAAGTTACTTGGAATGAATCTGAATTAGAAATATTGCCACCATATATCTATCAATTTACTTAAGGAATACTTCGTAGGAATATTCGTATAATCAGCATATAAACTAGCTATGCTAATATGTTATGTAAGTAAGCGTCATGCTTTCTGTGCTTCAAACTTGAAAAGATTCATCATTAAATTTTAAGATAGTTAAAGTAGTTCTGTGAAAATATTTCTATTTTTGGAAGGTTTAATTCTACAGTTATCCGGTAACAGTTCTGTATTATGTAAGTCGGCGCCATTACCCTGCATCGCCATGCTGGATGTTAATACACGATACTTGGCATAAGAAAGCACTAAAAACCTAAATATAAGTATTAATGTGAACTTAATTTAAGTTTTCTTATAGATGTTATGAGTAACTTGAAAATAATAGTGTACTCTTACAATTTAAGTAAATTATTACATAATTTAATTACACAATTGAAATCTGGTTTAATGACATAACGTGGGGTCACGAAAATAGTTTACTGACATCGCTTTAATTTTTGAGGTAGTACGTGCAACACCGGGCCACGCAGCTAGTCATTCACTAAAATTTGAAAACATTCATGGAAAAAAAAATCTTAGTTTAAAGAAATGTTATGTAAAGTATAAGTAAGAAATGAGCGTTACCTATTGGTCATCCCTGTAGTTCAAAACTTGATTCAATAATTTTTCTTGATAGCTAAGTTTTTTGAATATTTGCAAGTTTTTAAAGCGTGAAAATGTAACGTACAATTTAATATCGTTTGAAGAATGAGTATGACGAGAAATGAAGATAGCAAAAAATGCGGACCAAGAACGATGGGTGACTATTTTTTAAAATTGTTTTAATTTTCACACTGGGAGCTCAATCTTATTTTATATTAAACTCAATTAAATTGCAACTGTTTTTTTTTTCTTCATCTATTTTTGCCGATATGTTATGCAAATATGTTTTAACATGTCTCCAATACGATTGGATTTTTTTTTAATTTCAGCACATAATTTTATGCGCTTTTGTTTCCAATCAAATTTTTAACGGTATATATTTTTTTGCGAAATGATTAGTTTAAACTAATAAACTAACTTTCATGAGCTCAATGCAAAACAAAATATTTCTATTTGCTATAAAAAAGCATAATTTTAAATTCAAAATGAAGCAATAGTTTTATAAGAATTAGGAATGAAAACTAAGTTGAGAAAAACAAATATCCCTAGATATATTTTTACGTAGCTTCGGCTTTGATTCTCGAGTAAGCATTGTTGTTTAATTTCAAAAAAAAAAAAAAAAAATTATACCCAAATGTTTTTTTCTCTCGTCACGCTTGGCAAAATGGTCCTTGTCGTGCCTTTCTCTTCTGATTTAGTGTCATAACCGGTAACACTTTAACGAGTCTCCTAATTGACGGAAGTGCCAATACAAAGGGCAAACAGTGCATTTCCATGATGCGTTGAAAAGGAAAATGGTTTGATCACTTTCGTGGGAGCTTTTTCTGACTTTGAAATGGGGAAACGTACGAAATAGGCGAAACACGGATTTCCATTGATAATTTCGGATCTTTTACGCGTCATTTATTCCAATCAATTGTGCCCGTTGCATTCGGACAAAGAGATTATAAAAGATTAGTGTTATTAAGACATTTTGTTTTGTGTAATAATGTGTTGTATTTTAACATTTTCCTGCTTTAAAACTTTTTGGAGTATTGCATGGATGTTTGTGAGCAGAATCCTTTTGTAAACAAAAGCTTATGTTTCGAAAATGGAGTCCTTGTGAAAGCTTTAAAAAACTTTGTCCAGTAGCTATCAAAATGAAGGCTTTCAGGAAAGTTGGAAATTTTAATTGAACTATTTATTTTTCATGTGATGACATGAAAATTAAGTTTTTTCGACTACGTGCTCTTTACTTGCTATTTATGTATAATTCATTTAAATAATTTGACTATAAATTAAAAAACAAAGTTACATACTGAAAGACTAGAAATGAAATACTTTTGAAGCATTTAATTTTATTCCACTGTTCCAAATCAGCTGTATTATAAAGTGTTCGATTTCCACTGTAAAAATTTTATGCATCATTTCGAAACATATACTGACGAAAGTTCATATTAAGGTAACATATTAATGTACTTGTCAATATGATTTTATTTGAATCAACTTTAAACTTATTCAACCATCGCTTCATACAAATTACATAGCTCGCAATGAAAAAGCTATTTTTGTTAATATAGTTCTTTATGCTATATGTAAAATTAGAGGATAATCTGTTTTAGGTCTCCTATCAATTATTTAGCAAAATAAATTAAAATTCCTCAACCCATGATAAGTTATGGGGTAAAAAGAAAAAATACTGTGGGACCTAAAACTGCTTTATTTTTAAATCAGTCAAGCCTGTAGATCAAACAAAATATGATTCATATGTATAGTTCATTTTTGCAAATGTTTGATTATTTTTAAACGTTTCACTCCACAGAAAAACCTAACTGTAGGGAAATTAAAATAAAAATCATAAGCCATGCAGTTCAATAAAGTTAAACATTTAAAAGGAAATACTTTTTGCAATAATAAACTCATAAATAGACATGAGAAAAATATATAATCACTTCGGTTACTTCTTTTTTACTTACAAATCTTTAGTCTCACCACAGACGTAAAAACCTTCAAATTTCTATTTTATTGTATGTCACACATTTTAATTTTCAAATTTGGTCGTTAACTACTGAAACGATTTTCCGGAAGATGGCTTAACGTTAAACCATTTCTTGTAAGAACTATGTTTCTAGTAAAAGTGATGTTGTTACTCAAACTTTTATTCATCCTAAAGCAAACTTGTTTTATTTTCGTAGCTTATAATGTCAAATTTTAAACAACACGCAACGCATTCCTTGACGTCTTACAACAGGCATAGAGGGATGTACTTTTCATTTCTGCATAAGTAGTATTTGAGATTTACGTTGAGATATGATGCAAAAACACTCAGCCCTTGTAATTTATGATAAAGATAACAAAGCGGAGAAATGTTCTGTTTGCTGCAATTTTACTTAAGGTGTGGATTTCTTGGTTTCCGTATTCCAAAGGCTGTTGACTTCAAACGACTCGTAATTAAGATCGTGAACTAGTTTCTAGTTTTGTGAAAACTTCAGACAATAAAATATTCTGCGAAGAATATCATTAGAATGGCACTTACCACGCCAGTTTCTTATGATATATAATGTAACAACAGGGATTGTATGTTAACAGCCTAAAAATAGACGGAATCTTTCCTTATATTTCATCCTTAGATTGTCTTTTACAACATCTTCGAGCAAAGTTTTACCCGCTTTCTTAATCGTTTATGAATGTCTGCTTTTCAGACGTGCTAGAGATTTAAAAAAAAATATATATATACATATATTATATTATAAATTGGATTCGAAATCGTAGCTTCTATGATGCCCAAGCCTTTGAAATACAATTTCCAGAAAATTGTTTCCAGCACGATATCAGTAATTATTGGACTTAATCTGTACCCCAGAACCAGAACAACGTAAGTCCAAAAATGGCGATTTTCACTTTTTTGCTACATTGTATGTAGAATCTCATTCCGCATCTACCTATGAAAACGCCATTCTATAAAAGATTCTTTCACAATTATTTAATAGGGTTAAAAGAGCGCGAGTCCCATCCTTTGCATGTATCCGACAATCGTTTTTCCCTCTACTGAAAAGTGCCGAAAATGGATTTACGTTAGTCTGGTTCTGAGGTACAGAAATTATTCTAGGGAAGAAACCGTACATAAATGTTAGGCAGCAAATTACTGCCTCTAAGCCAGGGCTAAGGCAAAATAACATGTAATACGCCCCCAGTTCTGTCATACCAGCCAGAGACTCTCTTTTTGGAACTCATCAGTTTGGAATAGGTAGAAACAGAGCTGGAGGCAGAAAACATATTTTATAAGCTATTTTTCTTTTACTTCCAATTTGTTCGGCACTCTAAGCTTCTATGAGATGTTAAGTGCCTTCATCTCGGTTACTACCTATTTCAGACTGAGTTATAATTAAAACAAAACTGCAGTTTCTGGGTGGTATGACCGATCTGGTGGTGGTTTTACATGCATATAATAAACTCTTATTATTTAACACTAGGGATGCACCGATTAATCGGCAGTGCCGCTTAATCGGCCATAATCGCCACTTGGCCGATTATTAATAATCGGCAAAATTATACCGATTAATCGGCAGAAAAAACTATTTTTTAAATATTATATTTTAAAGTATATCTTCACCAAGAAACTTTGAATAATTTTATCAACAGAAAATAAATTTAATTATCTGAAATTTTTACTAAAACATGTAGTATGAAGGGGAAGAGTATAGGGTAAAAACAAAACGAATATTTTTCATATAGTGCTTAAAAGTGAATGAAATATTAAGATTACCCTCACAAGGTATATTCATATGGCACTTTTTGAAATAATTGTACTCCTGAACTTTTAAATTGGAATACGAAAGAATATAATAAGCATTTCATTTTATTTATAATCAGTCAAATTTTCGCAATCAACAAGCAGAAAAATATGTGTTGAATAAAATTTCCTAATAAAAGTATGCCTTGGAATAATAAAAGTATGCCTTGAATATGAAGCTGCGAAGAACAAATTTATAAACTAGAAATAATTTCCTGCAAATAAAAGTATAACATGTAGTACGAAAGTGTACTGAACTGAGTTAAAATAAAGCAATAATAATTCAAAGAATGAAATATAAGAAAATAATCCTCACATTTGATATGCATTTTTTAATAATTTAAATTTCCTCTTTTAAATAAATGTACACCTATTAACAACGTTGCAACATTTTTCATGAGTCGATACTTTTCTCTTTGGAGTAATGCTTTTAGGTTACCTCTCAGTTTCGCGAAGAGAAAGTTTTAAATTAAATGCCTACTAATATAATAAGAAAATAAGGTTTAAATTAAAAGCACTCCTAAATTAGATGTCCAACTATTTTTTTTTTTAATTTCATGTCAAGTTAACGTAATTAATATGTTAATGTAATTTTTCTAACAATAATATGAAACTTTGTTCAAAAAATTGGATAAATCCAAATAATTCGAAATTATTTTGGCAAAACTAGGAAAACGGAAAGAATTGAAATTTCTCTCGAAGATAAATTAGTAAATATTTCTAAAATCGGAACAGTAAAGGAAAGAAAAAAAAGCAGTGATTGTGAAATTTGTAGTATTGAAAATGATCCCTTATGAGCATTAATCGGCTGGGCCAATTAATCGGCAGATTATCAAAAGCCGATTAATCAGTAATCGGCCAATTTGCTTATCGGTGCATCCCTATTTAACACGAAAATTAATATCGAATAAAAACACGTTTTTGATATTCAAATAAATCAAAAATTTTACTAATTTTGAATACCATCAGTTAATTTTAAAATAACGTGTCCGTAGATCTAATTTTCTGTGTGGGTCGGCATGCGTGTCATGTCGACTTTAGTGTTTGATAAATAGCAATAGTGTTGGTAAAATTTTAGTCTCCTATTTTGTAAAAAATATACATAATTAATGCTTTTAAACTTTTCAATCTTTTCCCACTTCTGAACTAATTCTGAGACAATCTTAAAAAAAAAAAAAAATGCTTGTTACTTAGAATTTTGCAGATAAAACAGTCTGATAAAATTTAAATAAGCGTTTGAGTAGTCATTTTAATGCAGCAATTGTATAATTTTTAAAATTATGTGGTGAAAAACATGTAAAAAATCTTGTATTTCAATGCGTCACATCCATTAACTTGGTGAAAAGAAAGATTAATGTCACTAGTTTCCTTCCGCTTAGATGTCTGCACTGATTGTACAAGTTATGATAATGATCAAACTTTTTCTTTTAAAGTAGAAAACGGTGTAATATTTTGTGTCATGTACAATTCTCTTTGTTTCAGAACAATATATGTACCTAAATTTAAATTCTTTCGTCAGTTTTGCGAATTTCTAGGGCCTTTATTTTTATTCAATGTCGAACGTGAAAAAAAGGCTTTTTATCGTCGGAAATAGATTTGCAGAAAATAAAGTTGAAACTTGGAGCTCGAAGTATTAAAAAAGGAATGACTTGTCATTTGCTGAACGACAAATTTAAAGTACTTATCTTAAATAGTGCTGTCAAGCAATTAGGAAAAACCTGTTGTCATTTACAGAATGATAAATTTAGAACTCTTAATCTTTAAACAGTGCAATCAATGTTGGTGAATTAGAATTGAGCTTGTCGTTGTTCTTTGGTTCACTACTACAAAGACAGTTTTTATTTTAGGAAGAACACTTTAAAAATCATTCAATTTTCGAAGCAAATTTTTCACCCATTAAGCTATTTATTTTCACGACGCTAACATTAAAAATTTTTATCAAGTTTTTCTGCTCATTAAATGAAAAGGCTTATCCATTAATAATGCTCCCTATTTTTCGACATTTACCCCTCTCCACTATTTGTTACAAAGTGTCACACTTTACCCTAGTCAATTCGCACACTTTACAATGACCCCCCCCCCTCTCTTTTTATCGCACTTAACTCAAAATTATATCAATAGTTTTTTTCAATGCCAAAATTTATTGTTCTTGTTTCTCTTTTTCTGCCCACAAACTCACTAATTTGCGAAGAACTTCTTCGTCCTCAAAGCGTAATATTTGTGATCGAACTCAAAACTTATTTCGTAATTTAAAGGATTTTTCGAAAGTTTTTCTATAGGTGGTTCTACATTTAAAAAAAAAAATACGCTTTGAGATCTTTCAACGGGGGGTATGGGCGCAGGTAAAAGCTAATGAACATAAATTTAACATGCTTTAATATTAATTAGTTATAAGTTTCCTTGTCTTACCTTGACATCTTTCTTTTGTAATACGTTGAAAATTATTTTTTTTTGACTCTCCAAAACCTCGTTTCTTTTCCTACTCGACAACATTTTATAAATTTCAGCTTTAAAAATAATTCAGTTTTTAAATATTTTTTCATTGTTTCTTTTCTATCTGTACCTTTTCTTTACGTATTCTAGCAATAATTGTTAGCAATGTTTTTCAAATGTAAATCTTTAGTGAAGGGAAATATTTTGTTGGTTTAATAAGCTGATTTCTGATACCTGGTTTGAGTTTTGTGTCATATTTTTTGGGCATTAGATGTCAAAGGAACTTATTAGTGCTTGCTGACTAACAAATAATCGTAACCAAACTATTTGGAGCGTAGACTCTTGAAATTCCGAGTCATGCTGTTTGTTAAGTGTTTTCCACTATAGCTAGTGAGTTGGAGGTATAAGTCTGAGTATATAAGTACACATTCCTGTTCCAACCCTTTAACAGTTAGTGAAAGGCCAACCACAAGGAATAAAGAGCATGCGTGAAATTTCATTCTTGAGGAAAACTGCAGCTGAAACCGTTGGAATGCTTTGGCAAGCCTCAAATGATGTTTTGGGGAAATTAAAAGGTCTATGAGTGGTTTTCCCTTTTCAAATCTTGCAACATGTCAACTGAAGGCATACAACGCCTTGGGCGTCCTTCGACAGGAAAAGGTAGCGTAAACATTGCCAAAACAAATACTCGGACATCGATTTGAACGGAGTTAATGCAGAATTTAATCGAAATACAAAGTGAAAATCGCACAATAATAAAAATAAATTTCAGTTACTTTTGATTCCATCTTCGCGTGAGAAACAGTAATATTTTTCTAATTGGCTAAATACGGAAAGTATGGCATCACTTCCGATATCTCTCCTAAAAAACGGTGTCGAAAGATTCACTTGCACCTCACTTGAGGTCATTCGTAGGTAGACACTGTCGCATACTTGAAACGCCCTAGGTCTTTTTGAGCGCGTAAGTCCTGAACGAGCAAGTCGTGAGCTGAAAAAATGAAAGAAAAAAAAAGCATGTAAACTCTCACGCGTCCTCATTCAAGTTGTTTTTTCCTTCCCCAAGTACATTGATTAATCCTTAAGCTACTGAAAATCGTATCTTGGAATAGGGAAAGTGAAAAGTTCTCAAGTTTCTTAGCGCGGTGTCGGTTTCACTTGCGATCTTTCTATATTTAAAACTAACTTTTCTTTAACCTGTTTCCAAACCTTTGTCCTTTGTTTGTGAATTTCGTTTGACGCTTGAAGACTGATGAGAGGGGTAATAGCATGTTGTCTAACGTGTAGTTACAAGATTGATGAATTGGAGATATTTGTAACGGAAATAAGCAATGCTAATTAAATAACAAAAGGTTTATAATTGAGTGACTTAGTTTATGTTTTGAATGTGATATCAAAGAACGATGTAAACCATAAAATCTGTACCTCTTTCGGTAGAGGGGAAAAACGATTGTCGAATACATCGTTTTTCCCCTCTACTGAAAAATGACGAAAATGGACTTACGTTAGTCTGGTTCTGAGGTACAGAAATTATCTTTACATATCACGAAACATTTTTCATTTATTAATTCTGTCCTGTTTGCACCAGATAAAGAAAAAGGTTTAGGACCTAGTTCCCACTACTGAGTTTATTATTAATTAAATATATTAATATTTAAATATTTTATTGAATAGTGCACGCAACTGAATCAGTTGCGATGAATTTAAATAGCTAGTGGGCTCCATGCCTGAAAATAATAGCATTGAGATTTTACTGTTCTACGTCGTGCTTGCAGTTTTTATCGGAATTGAGTTATTGTGACCAGGAGGATTTTTGTAACGTATTTCACCTAGCTACACTGTTTTAAGGTCATTTGCGAACTCGAAATATTTATAAAAAATTCTGAAAAGAAAAAACGGCATCTAAGTCAAATACATAGAAACGCAAAACTTTAAAATAAAATGTATCTCAGTTTGAGCTCGATTCCAGATACCACTTTTGTGCTTAGCACGGCAGTATAATTAAAGATAATGTGACGAAATATTGATTGTTTTCTTTTATGTTCTATATATTTTTAACGCTTCGTAAATAATCACTATGAACTTTTTCATTTATTTGGAGATTGGTTTTTATTAAATGTATATTAAAAGCAAGGACTTAATTTAATCGAAAAAACTCGATACGCTCATTTAAATGACTATTTTTTGCCTATCGTTATATTTATAGTCTAAAAAGTATTTTAGAAGTTTATAACATCTCTTTTCCTAAAGAGCATGTGATAGTTTAATACACTAGTAGTAGAAAGAAATCTTTCGTTATTCCAGAAAGAAGTCAGTGCACCAACTAATATCTATTCGTTTCAATGTGAATCTTATTCTAGTATCTATATACAAATAAACTTTTAAGATTTTAAATGGTGGAAACAAGATTTATTTTAAAAGGGCAGTAAACAAAGAACGCAGTAATAGAAGACGGGAGATGTTGAAACTTCTTCTCGAAAAGCCCTTTTACCCTTAACTTTAAGATCCATAGCTTTATTACATTTATTATGTGTCTACATGCAAAGACTGTTAGCACAAACCTTTCCTGTGTATTGCTATACTATAAGTATCTAAGGACAGATTGTCCATGGGTGACCGGATCCTTCATGATATAAGTAAGAATATTTTTAATGAAATGTCCTTTTTTCATCTTTTCTTTGTCTGCATACATAACAAAACTAGAATTTGAGTGTATGCCGATTTCATTAGACCCCTTTGGAAGGAAATCCTGACTACGCTAATAACCAAGCGGAAAGCTCAGGCAATGCTTGTGTTGGCCCTTATAAAACATAATTTTTAGATTTGTTAAAATTGCTTTTAGAAATGTTAATAAAATTTAGTGCACAAAGTATGTCTATGCTGAAAACTAATCCTCATTAAGAAAATGCCTATTTTAACTAATATTTCACCCCTACATTGAAATTAGTTCCGTCAAAGCAAATGACAGAATGTGTTACACGTTTTCGGGCGTGTCCGCGACTTTGAAAATGCGTTTACAAGACTGGGACAATTCGCAGGCGCCTTTCGAATCTGGAACAGTTTGGCAGAAAGTGCTGTTCACTTTAAACAGGGTGTATTTCAAATTGTCTTTAATTAAGCTGTAATGAACTGAACTGGGGCGGCGCAGCTTGCTTGATAAACGCGCTGTTCGACAAGGTTTGATACGTCGTTAATTTCCTATTGTCTTAATGGAAGGAAATGAGCTAAATACTTGCCTTCCGAGTTATGCGACATTTTTTTTCGCTTAAAGATCGGGAAGTTGAAGTAAATTATGCAATTTACGGATATTTCCTGTCATTTGTGTACATTCATGACAAATGCGGGAAAATACCATACGTTTCACACGCAAAAGGTAGTTGATTTTAACCCTTTCTGGACAACAATTTTTTTACCCTAAGGAAACAATATTTTCTTTCCAAATCTCAATTAAGGGATACCATAGGAAGCACACCTACCTATTTTTTAAAGGCTTACTGCTGCCGGCCGATACGAATGTGCCAAAAATGTCACAATGTTCTATTGTGGAATAAATTACTTAGCAACTGAGGCAAAATGATTCTGGAGGTATGTGCCGAATTCGGCACACCTGACATTAAAGGGCTTGGTTTAAACTCGAAGAACTATATTCTTTGGTAATGTGGAATTTTTTTTAAATAGAAGTATAGATAAATCAGAAATTTTTGGTCTGACTTGTAAAGTTATCGCTACGTACACATCTACAAGCAGAAGATGCACAAATTATGAAATCATTTTGCTGTAAATGCTTAGAATTTACGAAAAAATTGCATTTAAAAGAAAATCTAAAGTACTTTTTTTAACGTTACTTAACTAGTTGGCATAGACGTTAAATAGAATTTAATACGACTGAAAAATACAGTTCAATTTCACTCAGCTGAACAGTTAAGTGAAAGCTGAGAAAAATTACGTTTTATATTTGGATTTTTATTAATCAGTCTGGTGTTAATGAAGCACATTAAAATAACATTAAAACAAACTTCATGCTCGTCTAAGTCTACAGGGGCCCATAAAACGAATGAAATCCGACGTAGTTGCTCGAGGCATTTATTTTGTATATTAGTGGAGTAAATCGCTGTTTTGACATTTTCTTTAAGTTTCCAATTTTTCTACTTAAATACTGTTATTAAATTTAAGTGTGTTACACGAGATAAATTTTAATCCTTCACTGGATTTAAAATTTAAATATTTCGCAAAATGAAAAAAAATAGTTAATCTAACAAAGTGTATTAAAATGGAAAGTATATTTCATAACTTTTCCAAATTTAAATTCTTACTAAAAGTTTACCCACATGTTCTATGATGTGAAAGAAGACAAGTCTGTTGAACCACTTATGTTTTTTTTTAATAAAAAAATATGCTTTCTGAAATAGAACGATCCTTATTAAGAACACGGCTTTACTTAGAGCTCACCATAGAGCAAAACATCGGATGAATTTCAATCAGAAAAATGTTGTATAATTATGTTCTGCATACGCCTACAGATGTGATATTTTTCTAACTGACCAAGCACCATACATCTTCATGCATAAATTCACCTATCTCACTGTATTGTACAGAGTCAAACAACCTCCAAGAATGTTGAGCAATCTGCAACTAACCAAACTAATCTCCCGGGTCACCTTCTAATGTAGCTTATTCACGTATGCAGCAGGTTGATGGTCTCCTATGCAAATGATTTTCGAGCCACCCTGAGGTCATACACTTTACCCAGAGGGTTAAACGAGTCTCGAAATTTAATTTGCATTCTCTTGACACGTTTTTGTCTGTCACTTTCTTAACAATCTACTTAATGTATTATGTCTAATTCTGGGAGGGTTATCAATTACTTTTGGGAGGTTTGGAGTTCCTCTGTGGCATTTTATGTTGGAAAATGTTAGAGTTCAATGTTAAATGCAAGACATGCTTCGGTATATTTAGGAATTTTATCATGGCGTTAAGATATTTCAAATATTTTCTCTTTTTAGTTCTTTTGATACCACATTTTTTTAATTTCAGGAACCTATAATTTTTCCGTAACATCTTTTATGCTTTGATCTTTCGACAGCTGGTTCTTTTATTTAATATTTCGCAAGCTAAACCCCAGGCTTCCGAGTTTTTGAATTTTACGAACGTTTTTTACATCTATGCCTTGTATCATAAAATACATTTGCATTTAAGTATCTTCCAAGACTCTTTTACAAATAGTGTAACACATTTTTGCACTTTAAGTAAAAATGGTATTAAAGTATTCAAAAAAAACTAAATCATGAAAGAAAACAATTCTTTAATCCTTAGATATTTTTGAATAAGATTCCCTTTTGTCTGTTTTGACCAGTGGCTGATTTATGTTGCAAACATCACTATAGCGAAATACATTTAAGATATAAGGGTACCTGAATGGGATCCTAAACTTGCACAGTGTAATTTCTTACGTTTGACAAAAGAGCGGGAAAAGGACGGACGAAAGCAAACTTCCTTTTCTGGAGGAAGGATCGTGCTCATGCTCTGGTTGATTTTTAATGATTTCAAAGTTTAAGCATTAGTGGATACATTAAAGGCAAATAACTAAAATATTAATGCACGTTTCCATCATGAATTTTTGTAATTTAGAAATGCCGAAGTACATGTAATATTTTTTGTAGTAGTTAAAACACAGTAAAAGTTAATGCACGTACAGTTGTAGACAAAGCAATGTTAAGAGGGAAAAAAACTTTTGTACTAACAGTTTCTACTATCCGCTCTCGATTGGCACTTTCCAAACTTTTCAAAACTTAACACGTGTACTTGCCATATCTTTGATTTTTTTCGACTTTACTTTTTATTACCACTTTGTATCATAATCAATTTGCATATTAACTTTGTTCAATATAGATTCAAACGCGTTTATTTATTTCCTCTCTTTATGATATTTCTAACTATTTCGGTAAATTCAGAGAAGAACTGACGCATGTGCAAACTCGTGGAAGGTTTTACCTAGGATAATCTAATAATAGTAGCTTCTAGCTAAGGGTTAACAATGCACAACTAGTCTTTTAAATGCTCACATCAGCGTTAAGGTGTGAGGAAAATATTGAAAATATGGAAAACACTAACTCACCAATGATTAAAATGTTTGTTCATTACTACGTGACTTTTGCCATTCATCCATTTTCTGTGATTAGCTATGTGACTAAGAGGCTCAAAAAATATTTATTTTGGGTCGAACCATTTCGAAACAAATTATATTTTACATAAAATCGAAAGTTATTTGTTACTATGGAAAGCCTCAAATCAATTTTAATTTACCAAACTAAGCATAACGATTTATAAAATTATTGTCTGCCAAAATACAGGGTGTCCACTCCAATCGTGGACCAATAGCTAATTTCTAAACCGTTAGAGATAAGCATATAGTTTATTTAGGAAAAAATCTCCAAATTACGAAAGGAATTTTGGGTCTATTCAATGTTTTTCAAAAAATCAAATTTTGAAAGAGTTACGAAATTTAAATTTTTATACAGCCCCCCAGTCCTATCAATCATGTTTAGTAAAACATTCTTGACACTGTAACGTTTAAAACTAAAAAAAAATCACTCTTCTACGACAAAAATTGACCGAGTTATGACGTTTTGAAAAATCAAGATTTTGCATTGTTTCATGACGTCATCGAGAGATCGCTTTAGGGACCGTATGCGAAATCCTTCAAAATCTTGATTTTTCAAAACGTCATAACTCGGTCAATTTTTGTCGTAGAAGAGTGATTTTTTTTTTTAGTTTTAAACGTTTCAGTGTCAATAATGTTTTACTAAATATGATTGATAGGACTGGGGGGCTGTACAAAAATTTAAATTTCGTAACTCTTTCAAAATTTGATTTTTTGAAAAACATTGAATGGACCCAAAATTCCTTTCGTAATTTGGAGATTTTTTCCTAAATAAACTATATGCTTATCTCTAACGGTTTAGAAATTAGCTATTGGTCCACGATTGGAGTGGACACCCTGTATTTTATAAAGTTCTAAGTTTCAGCTGCAACTTTTACCGTATGAATACATAAAAGTAAACAGCTAACAAAACTACACGCCCTTGACTAAATCAGTTAAAAGTTAACACGGCCATGTGTTTTCTTAGTAGAAATAACTCAATGTATCGCAGTGATTTGGTTGCAAATAGAACTCCTTACGTAGGCAGATAGCATTCCCTCTGAAAGTCGGATTATGAAAAAAAAAAACCACAGTAAAAGTCTAAATTAAAACTAGAAATAAAATTTGGATCATCTGTCGGTAGCACGAAAAAAATTAAACAATAAAAAGTAACCCGTAACTAAAGTAGACACGGTGAAAAAAAAAAAAAAAATTCGAAGAATTTTATGATTGAAAAAGTTATAATACGGGCAAAAAAGAAGACAGATAAATAGCGTCAAAAATAGCTGAATAATTTTTATCTCGGACAGACGATCATGAAAATGCTAATTCAAATTGTTTTACTTAAAATGCTTATAGCTACATTTTTAGATAATTTATGTGTTTTGAATTTCAATACTAAGGCGAAACTGAGGAGTTTTTTTTTTTTTCCTTTTTACGGAATTTCCAACGATACAAAATCTGAAACGATGCGACGCTTGGTATAAGAAGAGCAATTTAATTTAGAACTTATGAATTTTTTTCTGGGTACTATCAGTTAATATCCATAAAAATGACCGAGAAAGGTTTTCTTCGGAACATTTGCAAATTTGTGTTTTTTTTTCACTTACATTATATTCGCTTTTATTTTTAATTTGAAAATAACTCTATGAACTAGATGTTAAATTTGATCTTTGAATGTCTTCGGCAAACCCAAGATATTGTATTCGTTTTTTTTTTTTCATTTTTTTAAATAAAAGAACACAATTAAGTGATTCAAATATCACTTTAATAAAACGAAACAAAAGATCTTAAGATAAAAATCGTAGAAATAAAGAAAATTGATAAACAGCGTAAATATGTTTCCTGCTAAACAATTAATTTTCAGTTATTATTGGTTGTGTTACCAGGACTGAAATTCATTCACTTGTTTAGCCCTTTTTGAGCAATTCAATTTTGCTAATATAGTGTTATTTTGGTCTTCAATCGAAATCCTGAAGTGATTAACTTGGTCACTACGGCCATTAATGACCAAGAATGATCAATAAAAATAGTTTAACAAAAGTTAGAAATGAAAGGTTCAGATGAGAAAACAGAATCTTTAAAGAAAATTTTCCAAAATGGATAGTTGATAAAATTATGTGAGTTTAACGTTTCTGTCATCAAGAAGGGAAAGAGCTAGTAATATGCAGGCCAATGTCGCTTTGAAAAATATAAACATGTCTCGAAACCATGACATTTAGAAGTCTTTCTTGGGAACATAAATGCTGTTATTCATGCTCTTAAGCAGAAATTTCAGAAACGATTCACTGCAATTAAAATGGAGTATAGGTTGAATCCCGTGAAAACAGACATAGCAGTTTTTCACAAAACAGCTTGGAAAGACTAGAAATGTTAAATCCTTGTTTTATTTCATGAATTTTATGAAGACCATACTCTTTACTACTATATAATCCAGTTAACTTCGAAAAATTCCACAAAAGTTCCCACTGATGGTTTTTTCTCCGTAACGAACGTATCTCGAAGTCTGTCACTCAGCCAAAAAAATAGTTTTTGCAAATCTTCAAAATTTAACTTTTACAGAAGTAGTTCTTGTTTTTCATAAAATTCATGAAATAAAACAAGGATTTAACATCTTAAGTCTTTGCAAGCTGCTTTTTGCAACAATTGATGCTTCTTATTGAAATTGAACTACCCACAGAAATGGAAACAAACTTTCGCAGAAACTCGGTAAATGAAGAAAAACTGAAACTGTTCCAAATACAGATCTCACTCTGACATCCGTTAAGGGAACACTGCATTATTTCCATATTCCGTGATAGATGCGTTCTGATTTGAGCCATCCCAAGTTGAAACTCAATGACGAAACGTCAGATTCCGAGCTTAATTGATCATTAAAGTCCTGAAGAAGAAAATCATGCAATGAAGACACCGCATGAGCGATTTAGTCTTCCAACGAATTATGGGATTTGTAATTAGTGCAGAGACAAGTTCAAGGACTTTCTGCTAAGTCCGCTTGGTTTAGTTCAAACGTTTGGGTTGAAAAACTGTATTTGCCTGGAGGTAAATTACTGGTGCATGACAGCCTTTCTTTTCGTCTAAATACATTTTGGTATGTTATTGTCTGTAACTGGAGCTCGAAATTAAAAAATCAGTTAAAGGGTTCAAGCCTAGTTTCTCCAGAGTTTGAAGCACATATTACTCTCGTTTATTAACATTGTTTATTCTTACGATCTGTGTTTAATAAATGTGTGTTGTGAAGGTACACGCGATAAAGTGAAATTTTTGTTATGCGAGGAAACATTTTAATTCATCAATCACTTTTGAATAGCATAAATCATGTTTATCGTCAATTTATTCACATGATATTGTATGCATGTGTCAAAACATCTGCATCCTCGAATGAAAAGTTTCAATTAAAATGCTTTTAAAAATGCTTTTAAACTGATCCCTTTACTTAAGAGTTTAAAATTCCTAAAATCCACGCAGATATACTTGCGTGAATTGAGCCTTGAATTGAATTTCATAAGTTAATTAACAAAACAAACATAATTTCTATTATTCTTCATTGCTTGCAGCAGCAACTAAAGACTTCCGTCACACAAAAAGATTATGGATCAGAACTTGCTCTGCCATCCAAAATCTGGGTATCGGAAATTATTGAACACAGTTGTTTTTGGGCAAATAAGCCGTAGCTTTTGTCTTTTACAAGTGTAATTTTATCTGAAAATTTCCAGTATATCCAAAAGCTTAAAATATGATTTATTGAGCGTATAATTCCTTTAAAAATTTAATTAAAAAGCATGCTTTTTAATAATGCCTTATTTCTTCTAAACAGTAACCATTGTCACCCGAAAACTTGCAAAATGCACTTTCTGTCGAAAACTGTTTTTGGTTAAATTTTAACAAATATTTGTAGTCCTCAATATTCGATATTTTTTCACTATTTTCTCGAATAGGCTCATTACGTACCATTAAAAAGTTGTCTCGTTTTTTCCAGTTTAAGCTTTATGTTGCCAAGTGGTTGTTCAACCATAAACCATACCTAATCTAAATGAGACTATGATATTTTATAAGTATTTTTCTCATTATTTGAACAGAAGTTAAGCCAAAGAACATATTACTGCTTTATATTCCAAAGTGTTTCTAAAAAAAATCATGCATTTAAGGGTTAAACAATGCCTTTATCCTGTCATACATATCTTTGCGTTTCGGAATGTGTTGAAAGTATAGGAACCGTTGTCCAATGATTCATCCAACCTTCCAAATAAAATATCTGACGGCACATGAACTTGCATCTCTTTAAATCGTACTTCCTCGTTGAATTTTTTATATTGGTAAAATTTATAGAATGATTTACCTTGTTTTTTATGGTGCCTTGTAAATACTTCAAAATTTAGAGAAGACTGGGTTTTCCCACGAATGTCTAACTGGTTTTTTGCAGGCCGCGGCGTTCTTTACCGTCAATTTCTTGTTGGTAACAAAACACTCAGAAGGCCACTGAATGGAGCAGGTTTTCCATTTTATAGCCACAATGCCATTTTCACAACTGACCTTAAAAAGAAGAGATTTGATTACCTCGTTTTACTACGTTCCGTCTGCTTTCGCTTTAGATTTGCATTAGATAAAAAATTGCTCTTCCGTGGCCTACTAAGCAGAAGGATTACTTCTCGGTTACTAGGAGTAGCTCTTGACTCTTTAGGATTTTGTTTTGTATGTTTTATATAGAACGTGAATAGGTTTCATATAGTCTACAGTTTGAAACGGAGAATAAGGTTTAACAATTCTAAATGTTTTATGTGTTTCTCTAATCGTAAAATAAACATGAGCAGAATAATATGGAAGACCATCAATAAAATGTTTGTTTTTGCGTTGAAGGAAACAAATGTTAAACTGTTGATAGAGCACAGATTGTAATAGCATTGTTTGTTTTTTGAGGTAGAGTGAAATAATTTAGTATGTAGAATGAAAAAATGTATTTTTCAACTTCCGAATGCAAAGATGCTGCAACTGCTACACAGCTCCTGCACGCTTTTAAGCGTTTTTTGACATTTTAACCCTGAACTACTAGGTTCAGTGTTATGATTGTGCACGAAAATCCAGAAATTAGAACTGTAAATGATTTATTTTATAGGACAGTAACAGATCACTTGCGTTCGTTCGTGGTTTAAACGTTGACTGCCCAACTACAAGGTAACTCGTATGTCATTTCAGCAGACAGAATGGATTTTGAGATAGCTCGTAGGTTGCCATTTCATAGGCTCGTAGGATTTGCCATTTTCATAAGGGTTCGAATTTGTGTAGTACACTGACATTAATATAGATGTTTGGCTTCTGAAGAGGTAACAGTAAATCAGAACTGGCAGACAAGAGCTTTTCTTTGAGCCCAGGTCATATAGTACGAAATTTTCGTAGCTTGTTAAAGTGTCAAAAATGCCTTCATCAAAAATTTAGTTCTTGATCCGTATTTCATAATGCAATATAGATCTTTGAGATCTAGAAATGTATGAAAGTTCAAAAATTGAATTTGTGGACGAATATTTATTTCATGTCTTTGCTTTCAAAATTGGAAAAACTTCTGGATTCACTAGTTTTTAGCCAAAACAGTAAACATTTAAATCTTTTTTCGCTATGCAACAAGCCACATTTTGGGAGGCGGAAAAATTATCTAATAGCCCAAAAGGATATGTTGCTGTTACCAAAAAACCATATAATGGTGTAGCAATGAAAACATTTTGCACAAATAGCAATTGAAAGAGCAATGTAAAACAAAGAATGGAGTTTTTAAGTCTGTCGAAATTTTAAAGAAAAGTTGCCGAATTCAGATAGTTTTAGTTAGTAATAGGACGCTTTCACACGATTTGTAGATGTCCTCTACATGCAGAAAGTTAAATTATGTGATCATCTTCTCGCTAAGGCTTTAAATATGGCACTTTTGTCCCCCAGAAAGCGTTCAAGTCCGATGAATTTGCATTAAACTTAAACCCGATTTGAACTAACCGATTCAGTTGAAAATGTAAAACACTGTTCTGTGGTTAGCGGTTTAACTCACGGGAGCTCCCCGGAGTCGAAAATGACCCCAGCCGTTTTTGTTTTCATTTCCTGGAATTTCATAGCCAGATAAGGAAACGATCTTTTTGGTAGCTGCATGTATGTCCTTGATTGATGGGCGGGTGTGGTTGGAATTTTCTCAAACCCTTTTCACTCTTGTAAACAAGGGGGTGTGGTAAGAGATAATGGGGTCGTTTTCGACCCCCCGAGCGAGCACTCGTGTGACAAACGGCACGAGTTCTCGCGAGTTAAGCAACACTAAGTTTGATCATGATTAATTGATACAGAAATAATATTCAAATTTAATTGTACTAAATAAGTCCCCCTAATAAAAGTCCCGTTATCATTTTGGTTTTCTGTGGATTTGTGCTCAGATTTTTACTATTAAATCTGTGGCAGACCTATAATGAGTAGCTCACTTAAATGCTTTTAGAAAAACTAATTTATTAAAGAGACAAAAACCTTGACAAAAATTCATAGGAAAAGAAGACTTTTAAATCTGAATAATTCTAAATGCCAGTATGTACTAAACAGCAGAATCGATAATTCTATTACTTACGGCTTAGACTTAGCCTGAACCCAAAGTGCTCCGACTAAAAAGTAAAAACAAATGAAACATTTAAAAGAGGGATAAAGATTTAAAAATAAACTTCAATTCTCTAGCGATGCAAGAAAAATGGTCTTAATGAGCATTATTTGACAAACTATTGATAGTATTCTCCTAACAAACTATTTTCAATTGTTTTGTTGTGGTTGGGCGCAAAAAAAAAAAAAAAATAAAATAAACTAATGACTTTTCGTCCTTTCGTCGCTGCATTGAGATTTTAAAGTGACATTGATTTTTCCTCAACAAATTGCACGTAAAACATATATTTTTTTCATTGTTTTCCTCTTATTCCGTGCATAAAATGTATTTCATTGGTGTAAGTCATGTAATGTTTTCGAAGAGCAATGAACTCATTCTACTAATGAAGTTAAAAATTCTCGTAATTGGACTTATTTTAAAAAAGCTATTTTTCTATGCAAAGTTGTTTTGGAAAATTGGTCAAATATAGTGCACAAAAATTTTACATGTTTTTATTGCCAAGTTAATGTCAAGGATCAACAATGCAGAATGATTTTGCTCTTAACACAATGAGTTAAATATCTCGTATAACTCTGCCACACGTTTGCAAAAAAATACTTTTTAAATTGCAAAACCTTTTGTACAAGGTTAATCATCTTTGAAAACATAAAAAAAGTACATATAATTTGAAAAAATGTTGGCTTCCAAATTAAACTACAGTGTCTCAAAAGGAAATTACTTCAAAAGGATGGGGAAAGAGGAATTTCAATTTTGTTCAGTCAATTTTTATAGCCGCTTTGGTGGGTGGCTGAAAAATATAATAAAAAAATTGTAGCTTTAAACTAAAGCACTGTCTCTTAAAGAGTTAAACAATTAACTTACTTTTTAATCATGGGAAATAGATAAAAATTTCCTAGCAATGAATTATAGTAAATTTGAAATTTCTTCCGTTGTACGTCAGCCGTGTAACATAAAATTGTTGTTTTCTTACTTATTCGGTTAAGCACGCAAATTCGTCTTCGTTGATAAGATATTTGGTCATGTTTGTAGGACAAGGTTCAGATCTTCTATACCACCTGTCAGTTTCAAACACGATTTCGTTATGCACCATTGCTCTTCACGAATGAATCCCACCAAATCGTTTATCTTTTAGAAGTATATGAAAATAAATGAACAATGGGGCACAAAATAACTTTTGCGGAAGTGATTTTAATAGGTTGAGAAAAAAAAACTGGAGATCCATGCATTGGAGCTCCGTACTTACATTGATTAAATTTATTGCTTTGATTCAATATTTCAATTATTTTTAAATGTTAATTTTCATTAAGTAGATGCATCACAGATCAAGTTGATATTTTTACTAAAATGCAGCTCTGCAAGTGAGAATTGGTTTATCTTCTTCTACTTCATGAAATTTGTTTTTTATTTTTTTTTCTTCCAAAAAAAAAAATTAGCAAATTTAGTTTTTCTCTTAGTAATTAGAGGTTGAATTGATAAAACAAATACTTTCATTTGTGTTTTGCATTTTTACGTTCCATCCATTACGTTCCATACCATCCATTTTCGCTTTTATCTTCCAAATTACTAATCATCAGTATTTGTTATGTTAGTATGGTGCAAAATTCGTTCAAAATCACACATTTTATAAATGCAGCTTAACTGCACTCATTTTAAATGTTTACTCAAATCTTCCTTTTTTTGAAACACATCCTGACCAAAAGCGATTCAAGCATCAAATTTTTAGACTAGTTTTCAATAACTATTTTGATTTAAACCAACTATATGTAAATAAAGTTTCTATATTTGATTTGAGTGCTGTTGAAAATTATGCTTCGGGTGAATTGACACAGATAATTACTCTACACCCAATCCTTTCACTCTACACACAAATCTTGGACATATTTTTTTCAAAACTACGAATTCATGTAGGCAAGAGCTTGGCAACCCCGCGAGTTTAGAATTTTAGAAGTCTGCTGTCTTTTAGTTTGAATATTTTGGGCAAACTTGCAACAAATCCGATCTTTTTTTTCGATACTAGTTATGTCCAGTTCTCCAATAATATAAATCCACAAAAAACTGTTTTGCTATTAACATGTAGACCACTTGCGCTGTATGCTTGAGAGAGTCATACAGGATGTCCCAGTTAAGTCTTTCAGAACTTTGAGGAGGGGTATGGTGCATCCTAGCGACTCGAAATTATATAGCAATGAGGGGTCAAATGCTTTCCCAACGCGGTGAAATTAGAGAAGTCTGGAGTATTGCAGAGTGTTCAGAGTTCCATGCACCGAAGACGGGAGTTGTGCATTGTAGTTGATGAGAAAAACTTCGAACACTTACTTTGGCACATGTACCTTTTTTACATGTATTATTTGAAATATTTTTCACTTGCGTATATTTTCTTTATGATACTTCTGTGTACAGCATCACTTCAAGAAAGCATTTCTAAACCCACGTTGCAGTATGATTTCGAGTCGTCAGGATGCCCCCAACCCCTTCTAGAAGCTTTAAGACACTTAATTGAGCTAGAATCACTGTTACAGTTCAAGAATGGAAATTTTTTAAGGCAGGAGAATAAATTTTCTAAACACAATTAGCTATCATGCAGTCATTATGAACATTTAGGTTCACTTGCATTTATAATGTTCCTGAAACAAACGTTTCTCTTAGGTTTGTAGATCATGGCCGTGTGGACATCTCTAACAATTCGGAATTTCGACTTTTTAAGTTGTGCCACTATTCTTCTAAATGTGCGACATGCTACGACTTAATCGCCATTTGCGATAGATAATTTCATTGTTCCTCGAAAAACATGACGGCTTAGTACTAAATTCAATGCCGATTAAATACGAATGACATTAAAATTCATTTCAATGTACTACACTCGCTGTTTAGTCGATGAAAGCGTGGAAGAATGAAAAAATCCAACTTTTCCGGTCTGTTTCGTTCGGTGTGGCCGCATAACGCGCGTTTTTACTTTCAGATGCTTGACACTGATATGTTCTCGAAACTTTCTCTAGTGAGTGGGAAAAAAAGTAATACAATTGGTGGCTAGGAAACAATACCATGGATGATTGGATAAGCTTTGATTCAATTTGTTTAATCCGTGAAATATAGTAGAAGGAACATTAATCTTTTAGTCTTTTTTTTTCTTTTCAACTGAATGTAGTGTTTGAAAAAAAAAACCTTCGGAAATAGGTTGCGCTGGGTGAGTTGTTTAACATACTAAATTATTGATATACTACTTTTTTTTTTTTCACTTTGAATGCAGAAAAGTAGATTGTAGGCGCTGAATTCTAGACAAGTTTAAAGCTCAAAATACTCTGTATCCTATGATTTTATATTCACTGCGTAAAAATTGTTTTACGAATAGAACACAAATTAAAGGATATAAATTTGGTACCTAGTTGCTTCTAAGAAACTAAGGAAACTTTCCAATGCAAAAGTTGAAACGGTTTATGTTTAATACTTTAATTTTGTCCTAAAATCACGAGTATAACTGAAACACTTATAATTCAATTCTTTGAACAAAAAACCGGAGTTAAACATGATTTTTTAAACATAAAAATCGCTTTTGTGTTCTTCGGAGTAATTAACATCAACAAATTACTCAATACATTTTCATTTATTTTTTTTGCTCAAATCTGAATATATTTGCACAACCTATTTTTAAAATAAGTGCTACATTAGTACTACTTTTTGCTCATCATGAAGTTCTGACTAGGAATTTTGAATAGTTGCCATTGACAACCAGTCACAAAAAATATCAGCCACTTTTGCACAAATGGTAGCCATTCTGAAATAATAAACAAAACACAGCGCAAAAAAGTAAATAACCTGTTCTGTTAGTTGAGAGATTATGATACTCTGCATAAACAACCAACAATAGTTCAATAAATATATTTTTTTAATTTGAAGATACAAGCATAAAACACACGAAAATATTTCAAATTTATATTAATTTAGGTCGCAACTTTTAAAGACTGGAACTTCATTTTTTGGTAGCCATTTTCCATGAAATCGTTGCCTGTTTACGACAAAAGACAGCTAATCTAGAACTTCAAGACCCGGTTTCCTATAAGTGAAATCGTAAATATCTGGCGAGGCGACAGACTCCGTCGCCTTCTGCGCATGCGCCTGACCCGTAGATTGACGTCGCTTCACGCCACGCTCCAATCAAATTGGTTCTGATTCCAGCGCGCTTCGCGCCCGTCGTCGGCGACGATTTTAAGAAACCAGCCCTTTAGCTCACCGGCAGCGATAGTCTGCAGCTACACACAGCAGCATAACTTCATTGATACCTCTACAAAAGAACATAAAATTGATAAGTTTTCCTGGTGTAGTGGTTTTAAAACTATTTTTTTATTCAAAATATTTTCAAAAGCAGGAGTAATGCTACGAATCCATAATAAATATTTTACGACCATGGGTCGCAGTACACAGATTGAGGAACCCCGATTTAAACTTTTCAATGTAAGTTTACTTATGGTTTGAATCCTGCACGCAAAGCTCACTTCTTGCATATAAAAAGGGGTTCCTAATAGCCCCGAAACACGTGTCTGCAGTATACCTGTACATTTGTGCTTATTTGACGTTGGACTAAAACTTCAAACCTTTCTGGTTTACTTATATCCATTTACTTCTCGCCGCCTCATTCAGTTGTTTTAGTGTTTAACTCGGTAGAACTCGCAGGCCAAACGGAACACAAGAGGTCGTGCTGGGTGCCTATATGACCCCCGTCCATTAATGTTTGCTTGATGGAAGTTATTTATGTACATTTTGGAAACAGTTCATTGCCAATTTGTAAAATATCTATTTTTGCATAAAATAAAGTTTAAGAGATTTTTAATAGTCGACTACAAAACTTACTATGTTTCTAGAATCAAACGAAATAAAGCAAAACCACCGAAAAGAAACTTAATACATATCCATGTTAGATTTTACATACATTAAACGCAGACATAAATGAAGTGAATCTTGCAAGTAAATTGTGCACATTTAACACTCGATTTTAGTTTGTTGGGTTTGGCTTCCAGTTGGATTTGGCCTCCAGCTGCAGATTGCGATCTAAAAAATTAACGCAGTTTCTCAACAAATCAAAAACATCGGCTTCTGGCTGGTGAGCTTGAAAATAAACATTAAAAATTGTAGGACTTGGAACATGAAAGGGTTATGTGACAAACCGAAATTGCGAGTAATTAGAGTTCCAAATTTTATTGCTGCAGTTGTTGCAGCTTTTTGTTTTCTAGTTTCGTCGTTAAATGAGAGTATGAAGTTTGTCGGATGACACTTTTTGATGTACTTAGTTTTATTTGCTTACCTGAATCCATTGCGTACCATTGTCCAGAGTGTATTTTCAAAAAATGTAACATAGCCCTTTCATCATCCATACCCTTCAATTGGGACACTGAAGTTCAGTTCGGTATTAGGTGAATTGTGCACATGAAAACAGATGGTTTTAGGTGATTGTGACTCAGTACCCCGTGCAAGTTCTTCCGGGCAACAAAAAGTTTATATTCATAAACATACTGTGTAAGAACCTATGACGCGAGCTTCAAATGGAATGCAGTTCCCTTTTCCCACTTCTAGAATTTTTTCACCATTCTGCACATAATCCGAAAAAGTGCTGTCAGCCACAATTAGCTCTGCTCAAGTGATCTAATCGCTCCCTCTGTCGCGTTTTGTACCATTGTTTACCGTTAACGAGTCTCATAAGCACGGACCATGGCGAATTCGCCTCACGAATTTCGTGCCGACCTCTAAGTGTTTGCTCAAGAATGGAGGTGGGAAACTGTAAATGAGCTGATAATTGTAATTTTATCACCTTCTCTCAACACAAACGGGTTTGTGTGCCTTTCTCTTCTATGGTACAGATTTGATATCTCACGAAAAACACTGCAATTCATTAATCACTTCAAAATGTTTAGTGTTGATTTTGTGTGTAATGAGCTCTCGAAATTTTAGCACTCTCGCTGCTCAACAAACGGCTTGTATGATAATATCTTCGTTATTCACAACAGAGTAGAGAAGCCTAATACAAAAACTTTTAAAAAGGAGTTATGTAACATGAATGGAAAACTTGTCTTTATTGATTACTGATAAAATAAGGAATACATTTTCTCTAGACGTCCTATGGTAGAGCGAAAGACTTCCGTGCCGCAGACGTAGTGACACGGATACTACAGTGTAGCACTGCATTTGATCGTATTCTAGTGGTTTGACTCCAGCGTTAAGCTTAACCTCTTTTAGCCTAAGAGACGACTTAAGTTAACCTATCTTCATCGAGTTTCCTAATATGTTACATATAAAAAATGTAGACAGAAATATTACTAACAACGATGGCACATGGCTATTTAAACAAAAGTGTTCCAATCATAGGGTTGTCGCTATTTGAAATTCCAGCAGTTGAGCAAAACTGCAGTTTTTCTGCGGGTATTTACAAATTTTGCAAAACTTTGCAGTTTTCCGCAGTGTTTTGAAAATTAAAAGTAGATCTAAATCCGACGCAATTGACGCTTTTTCGGCTCAGAACTCTAAACTTTTGCAAGAAAATGAGATTCAGAAATTATGTGCCTTGCAAAATTATGTGCTTTAAAAATTCCGCAAGAAAACTGCAGAGATGTTACAGCTTTCTGATAAATGTCTTTAACTTGAAGACAACTGCAGAAAATCTGCATAACTACTATTGAAATCTTCAAATTGCGACAATATGTTACCCGATTATTGAAAATTTCAAATCGCGACAACCCAATATGATAGGAGCACTTGTGCTTTGCCAGCCTTATACTATAGTATTTGATATTTTTATCTAGATTTTACAATGTTTTAAGTTTACCTACTCTCAACAAGTTTCCTAAGTCAGATCTTGTAGGGTAGATCGGGGCACGCTTACGCAGTGTCCTTTTTTTGAAATGTCATAATTGGTGTCACCAGCCGTGACAGATTGATGCTGGTCCTTAACAAGTACTCACAAGATTTTTAGCTTCCGTCGAACTTTGCTGTGGCATCTGGGGAGGATAATCTATTTTCTGCCAACTTAATATTAATTTTAATATAAAATTTTGTATTGCATTAATTGAAGCATATTTGGAACTAAGAATGTTTAGGTAAAAATAAACAAATGTATGAACATTAGCAGAACTTTATCCTTGTTTGAGAATGGTATTCGTGTGAACATAAGTGTTACTCAATTTTGTTGCGCGTTTAAGGGGTTACAGTACCTCAAAAATGACCAAAAGACCAAAAAAAAATTTATTGCTTATTTCAAAAGTAAAAGTTATTTAAAACACTCAGAAAAAAACAGCATTGTTCTAGCTAAATTATTTAAAAAGTTATAAGTGACTTTAGGGCATACATGCAATGTGTTCTAATGGAAAAGCCAAACTTTAAAGTGCTTTTTCTCGGTGATCAGTTTTTAGTGTTTCTATGTTACTAGAAATGCTAAGGAATTTTTTCTATTAAAGATATAACTTTAAAGCAATATTTTTTGCACTCAGGATAATATATTTAACAAAACTGTGCATTGAATAAGCGTTTCATAAATTACAAAAATTTTTAGAGTTTGTTAAACCTCGAAGAACAAAATTTTCTAAGATTTTTTTACATAAAAGGTCACAAAATATTTTCTAATCAAAATATAAGAAAATGAATGCACAGATTTGTTGAGGTTTTCCTTATGATAATTTCGCAAAAAGAAATTTTGAAATTAGTGCAGAAACAAAAAAGCCTTAGGGTTTTAAAAAAACTGAAATTT
This sequence comes from Uloborus plumipes, assembly GCA_038373865.1. NCBI lineage: Eukaryota > Metazoa > Arthropoda > Arachnida > Araneae > Uloboridae > Uloborus > Uloborus plumipes. Next base: position 76,529 of record JAXGGA010003658.1, read on the forward strand.
TCTTACATTTTTCAATTTTTCAAAAAAAGTTTTCAAAATTTTTGATGTTTGAAAATAAATTATTGATTTTTAAACAAGTGCAGAAACAAATATTTCAAAGAATTAACTTTTTCACTTAAATTAAAGAAATTTGTTAGAAAGGTACTGTAACCCCTTAAAACAAATTCAAAGAAGGCGACGAGGCACGTTTACGCAAGTTCTTACTGCTATTTTTGAACCGAATTCTAGAAAAAAAATGAAGCTGTTAAAGGGTTAAGATTTCCCGACAATCTATAGAACTATTTCATACTCTCTCTAAAACTAAATGTAAGGCCACACTAAATAGCCACAGTCCGTTATTTTAGGTATTTCTAGGAGGGAGGTGGCAATGATTACGTAATCTATACATTTTTCTAGAAAAAAAAGCAGAAATATACAAATGCATAATTGCTGTGTTTCTAGAATGTTCAGATTGACCCTTACTCGGATATAGGGCGGATACAAAGGAGAGACAATGGGAGCTATCAGCACTTCCTTAGGGGAGCTCTCCTTTGGTAAATTTTCAAAATTGAAATTCAAAAAAGCATTTTTGATATTAGGAAAAGGCAAAGTTTGTTGCTCTTACGGAAAGGCTTCGAAATTAAAGTACGAAACATTTATGGTCACCCTTTGTAAACCAGGATATGTAAGTAAAGGGTAAATAAAAAAACAATTAGCCCCTCCCTTGAAACATTTCTGGATCTGCCCTTGCCTCTGATTCCCTCCCCCCCTCCCAAAAAAAGATGTTCATTAATGATCTGATATTTCGGCTACGCTCGAAGTACTTCCAAAAAGACACCACGTTACTTGGAATACTGTATTTTACGAACCTTAATACTTCCAAATATTGTGGCATCTGAATAACCAGTCCTCTTTGTGCATGTGTAAATAGGTTTAAGTAATTCATAGCAAGAATTGTTATCCAAAGATAATATTTTTAAAACAATGTTTAAGTAAAGAGTCTGAAAATGCCAACGTTTTGCTCTACAAATTCTTTGTATAATGTTCTTGCTGTTTTTAATAGTAGTTTCATCATTTTATCTGCAAACTAAGGAGGTTAATTACCTCATTAATGCTGATTCGTTATAATTTATGAAGCTTTTCTGATAAAGCAAAGATATTCATATTATAGGATTTAAACAAAAATTAGGTATACTCATTTACCTAACAAAATTGAATTGTTAGAAAGAGCGGATTTCATGATGAGTAAATAACGAATACGCAAATTTGAAATCAATCGGATATTTACCGACGTTATACAAAACATTTAATTCAAAAAGATTGTTAAGTTGTCAAAGATTTTAGTCCAAGCAGAAAATAGAAAATTCATTTTGGATGCATATGTAACCCATTGCTTATTAAATATAATTAATTGTTTTGTGTATAAATACTTTTTGAGCTTCCTAAATATAAATACTTCTGCTCACTAGCGGGACCGCCCGAAGCTTTCTCGCTTGACAGCAGTAATTCCAAAATTTGATTTTTTTAAACAGTAATTTTTCGAAAAACAGGTACACAGAGTGCATTGTAACTTTTCGCTGATTTCAAAGAAAATGAAATCATGTCATACTTTTATATTTTTATGAAGTATTAGAGAAACACAAACCAAGAACAAATTATTTATTCTAAAATAAACATTATTTTCTGTTTTAATGCTATAGAAAAACTGGTTTTAAGTCCTACAAAGAGTCTTGGTTATACTTATTCTTGGAAATTTGAATCAGAATTAACCGGTAAAAAAAGTGGATCAAAAGTGCAAGGCCCATAGCAGAATCAAACTTGAGATCTTCACCAGGGTCTAGTTACTAATAGGCCAACTAGGCCATGGCCTAGGGTCGTCCCCATAATTTAGGGACCCCTAAATGGCTAAAATTGCTCTCGTCAATGACTAAAAAAGTTTAATCCAAAGCCTGAAACTGTAAAGCCTCAGTACAGGAGGCCCCAAAAAAGTATTTGGTCCCCCTTAATATTTTAATCGGGCCCTGATTTTCACGCTTCTAAAAGAATCCAACCACGTCACTGCATCGAAGTTTATGGATGCTAATTCATTGAAGTAATGTGTCATAAAAAAAAGAATATTTTTTGACACAAAAAACAATTTTTAGAGTGGGTCTATTTCAAATCAATAGCCGGCACGAAAAGCTATAAAATAAGGAGTAAATCAAATAATTTGACAAAGAAATGAGGAAGTTTTGGGGTGGTAACTGAAAACAGGCGAGCGAAATAACATATAAGATGCTATATTATAGGCATATTTAAGTTTATTTTTAATTTAGTTTTATATGTGTATGTACGTTAAATAATACGATTTGATTCTTCTTTGCATTACAACTTGTATAATTTTTTTCATTATTGCACTACCGTATGGTTTCCTGGTAAAACTACTACAAAAATATGTTTCCCAGTTTAATCAATCATTTGAATGCCGAAGATCTTAGGGCGATCTACAGCTCTTGGAATAAGATTTTTTTTCACAGAGGCAGATGTGGACGCATAGTTCATATTTCAGCAATGCAAATTTCTTCTAAGGGCAATTCCATTTTAAAAGAAGGCATAGATTGCTGCACAAAACAGCCTGAAGAGGTCCCAAATATATTAGGTCCTTGTTTTGTTGCAAGTATTTTTGAAAAACACGGACTCCACTTCTATGAAATACATTTAAATTTTGAAGATTTTGAGAGAAAAATACTGAAACAATAGCATTTTAACCGTAACGAACGTATCTCGAAAGATACGTCCGTTAGAGAGAAAATGCTATTATTTCAATATTTTTTCTCAATCTATGAAATAACACTGCATTATATGGTAGTAAGGATCATGTTCGTCATTAGGTTTGTGAAATAAAACAAAAGTTTGACATTTCTAGTTTTTTGTAAGTTGTTTTGTGAAAGCTGATACAGTGGAATTGAGCCTTTGTACTGAAAAGCCTTTTGTACCCTACAAAATTTTGCACATAAAAATATTAAAATTTCCACTGATTTGTGTATTAATCTGAAGACAACTGAAACAATACATAAGTGACATAAATCTAAAGCCATTTAATTCACCGTAGCAAAACGTTCGAATCCAAATCTCCAAATCTTCTGGGATGTTAAACAACCATACAGTTAACTGTCAACCGGTGTTATTGGATAGTTAACAGTTGTAGTGTGAACTGATTTTAAAATCTTTGAATTGCTAGGTTACAGTACCAAAAAAAAGCTTTGTTTTTATTTTCTTATATTTTTCCTGTACTAAAAAAAACTATTTTAATTCTTCAAAGCCGTCCTTTAAACCAGACTTGTACGTTTGTTGCATCAGTCTGATTCAGACATTCTGTAACGAGGAATGTTGAATAATTGCACAAAAGGCTTTCGAAATCGCTGAATGCGCCTGCTTTCTAAAGACAGTAATATTGCATTGAAACTGCCGTTTTCAGTTCGCTTAGTATAACCTTAAACCTCTTGTTGATCCCCTCCCCCTCTTCGACTGGTATTCTTTGTTTCTTTCCCAAGGTTTTACTTACAGCCACAACGGTACTTCCAACTTACTGCTTGATTGATCAACGGCATCAGAATGGGAATAGAAGTGTGCCTTTGTTGTATTTCTTACAACCAATTTTCAAAATTGTCTTATTGTCACTAATCTTTACTTTACTTAATCGTGTATGTAATTCTGCGATTTAAAAAATGTCTTAAATTTTTTGTATGTGTATTTTAACTTTCATTTTTCATGTCGATTCCATATAATCGATTCGGAATCTTTTTCAAAACTACTAAAGCACAACACAGTGAAATCAAACGTCACTTTTTTGCTTCCAGTAATGCATTACTATTTGATAAATATTTTTTTTAACCCTTAACTGGTATGGTTTTCTTTAATGTAATCTCGAAAGTGATGTTTGTGACTCAGTCTTTCTTGAGCCCTCCACTATAGATAACACGGTAAAGTAAAATTTTCTGTAATTTTTGTGTAAGTTTCTTTTAGAAATTATAGACGCAAAATAATTTTAAGTCTTATTTTTTCCATTTTACTGAGGCATCAAAATCTTTATACTAACAAGAAAAATTATGAATTATTGCTTTAAAATTATACTTTTTTAAACATGACACACAAAATACATCTGCATTTCTCCTTTTTTGCTATTTTTATGCACGATATCTTTTTTACATTAGTTTCTATTTAATTCACGTATGTATTCATACAGTCTCTTATTTTCTTATTCATCTGTTTTATCTACTCATTTATTTTTTTCAGTTATTTACTTATTCGTTTATTTGTCATTAAAAATGTATTCGTTAATTTATACATTGATTTGATGAAACTTGTTAACCGTCAACAGAATGTTTCAAGACAAAAACCTTTTTTTCACAATGCCTCGCGGTTTTTTGAGATGAAAAATCTCCGCTTTTTTTTTCTTTTGAAGGTTCAAAATAACTTTAGAAAATTAAAAATAATTCAGCGCAAGTTACATTACAAAATACCATTTTTTCCTTCTTTATGTGCAATAAATTTCGGAACAAATTTCCGATTCGTTTAGTTTTAAACAGATAAGGTATCTTAACTATTTCACTTGCCCCACATCCCCTTACTTTTTTTAAAAATTAAAATTCAATACCGCGGCAAAGTTTATGACCCTTAAAAGGTTAAAATCTGCGTAATAATCCTTTACAGCACTTTTATCAAGACATTTCTATCTAAAACTGTTTGAACTGAGTTATTTCTTCACTTTCAAGGGCGATATTTTTATACCTGCAGACTATTTCGCATGAGCCACAGAAGTCTTTGAACCGAACTGAAGGTCACATACCTATCGCAACTTCTATTCAGTCGCAAGACAAGTAGTCAATTTATCAAGATGGATGGTTTACACTAACGTTAAACCCCTGAGCTGATTAATGTGAATCCCGGCTGGTACATTTATGGGAACTATATAATTTTGCATCCTTGGATATGCATATTTGGAGAATTGGACAGGTGTTTTAATTTGGGAATAATTGCTTAAAATCTAGGTCTAATGGAGCGGTTAATGGAGTCATTACGTGTACTTGGTCGAAATCGATTTTCCCGTGATAACGTTAGGTGATGAAATTTGGTGTTCATAAATAACAATTTGAGCAGCTGTGGCAATTTTGCTTCTATATTTTTCTATGTTATCTGTGGTGAGCAATTTTGTAAAGATTGGATTATGATAGCTCAAGAATGCTAATTTTGAGGTGGAGATGCATTAAGTTACGTAACTTATTCGTACTGGTTATTTATAATCTTTCTTTGCAGATTGAAAATTTTGTGTCTTAAAAGGGATTTCTTCTTTGAAAAGTCGTTGTATGGGTCATTTTCAAAATTTGCTTACATTTGCTGTCCGAAGGTTAAAAAGACGATTTTGAAGCATAAATTATATTTTAAATTCAACGCGAACAATTATTTCTATTACTCTATATATAAAAAAATTCTATCACTCAAAAAAATATTTAAATTTATTTTTATATAAGTCTTTAAAAATGAGAATCAAGGCAAAAACGCTTGTCCAATTCCATTTTCACTAGTTCAACAACTTTTTTTAGATACTTAATTGTATAAAAAAGTATATACGACAAATTTTTATATATTGACTATTAGTGTATGATGTTCATGAGAAATATTGACAATAGTATTTATTTTTAATTAAGAAATGTATGAATATATTTTGTCCGGAAGTTCTTGTCAAGTCCGTTACCCTAAGATTATTTTAGATAAAAAAGGTATTTATTGCTGTCAAAAGATGGTAACACGTAATCAGTTAACTTAACAAGCAGTAACGTAACTATTTCGTACCATTTAGTTTTTTTCAGTCGAAAAGTTTTACTGTTGCGTTTCGCACAAAATTTCTTGAAGGTGCGTATTTTTTTTATTTGTCAAGTCCGTCACCAAAGATTTTAGTTAATTTTTGCTTTTTCTAAACTTTTACCCATAAATATTGTTTATTATACAATTCTAAGAAAATGCATGTTTTTCAATTTTTAAGTTCGACATCCTAGCCATAATTTGATTTTTTTTTGTTGAAATGTCAAGTCCGTTACTGGTCAAGTCCGTTACCATTAGTGATTGCAATACCGGGATACGCGTATATCAAATACTGATATCCTGAGTTATTTTGCAATTTCGAAATATCGATATTGGTAACGTAAAATACGGGAATTTTATTAGCTGAGAATTATAAATAATTTTTAATTAAAAGTGTTTTCAATTTAACGTAATAGATAAATACTGTAAGCTAATTGTGCATTACTTCTCTGATGCGACAGTACCGAAATCAATTTATTAATGTAAAAATTTAGCTTCGAAATTGCGAATTAATAGAACATTAATAAATAAAGGTAGCGGAAAAATTGAAAAAGGATATCTTCATCATTAGACCGTGTGATGAATCGTATTTTCGTGCATTTATGTGCAACATTTAACAATCCATTTCCTGCCTTTGTTAATAATGTATTATACACTTGTTTATAATGTTAAAATAAATAGCTTTCTTAATAGTGAAGTCATAGCTATGTGTGCTGATTGCCTAGTAAAAACTGCTTGAGGACTAAGTTTCAGATTTAGAGCAAGTGTTTTATTTTATTCATATATTCCAAAAATGATTTTTCTATATATCTATAGTTAGAAAGGTTTATTATAGCGAATGAATACATATGCATGAATGTGTAATGCTTTAAAATATCATTAAAATCATAGTAACAGACTTGAAGTTTATGGTTTAAGGTCAAATCCGTTACCAAATTTCGAGTCCGTTATCATACAGTTTTTTATCAATATTTTAACAACTACAAACATCATTTAAAGCTTCAGAGACGCTAGTAATTTCAAATTAAGTTGATTCTAGGTGCTATAATATAGTTTAAAAGTGAGATTTCATATTGATTTTGTATGGTAATGGACGACAATTTTCCTTGCAACTTAAAGTTTTACATCATTTGAATACTTAATTATGCATCAAAGTGTACAACCAATTACTTTTTTACACACCTAAAATAAGTGACTAAACATTTATTCGTGTTTCTAGAAGAATATAGCAAGTTAAAAAAAACTACTTAAAAATTCTGAAATGTAAGCATATGGTGAAAATGACCCGTTTACAATTTTGTCTTAACGAATGAACACTTGGTTATTTACGGCTGCCAAACTCCTAGAAAAGTGTACTTGGCAATTTATTTTGAATTTATCAGGGTGTAAAAAAAGTAATCTCTTATATTTCAACCGAAGATACATCAGCAACAAAAAAAATAATAGCGGTATGGAATGTTGTGAGGCACTTCTGTAACAAGTATTATTAGAAATGCTTTTTGACTGTAGCGTATCTTTATTTCGAACATATATGTCATTACCTATGCTCGTTCCACCACCCTTTTATGAGTGGCTTGTTAATTCGTTGGGTTCTAATGTTTTTATTTATTTATTTTCTAATTAATAAATAAATAACGTATGTATTTTATGTGTAAAGAGAGAATAAGTCTTGAATTAAACGGCCCCTTATTTTTTATACTTTTCATGTCTACTTAACATAACTAACAATTTGTAATTAATGTTATGGCTTAATGTTATTTACTAACAATTGTATGAAATTGGTTCAAAGAAATTGGATGAAATTTTGAAATTATTTTGGGAAAATTTGAAAAATGAAGAAAACAAATCTTAGAAATTAGTAATTATTTCTAAAATCGGAATTGTAAAAGAAAGAGAAGACTGGTGAAACTGGTAGTATTAAAAATAATCGTCTTGGCAGTTTATCGTTAATCAGCTGAGTATCAACAGCAGATTAATCAGCAATCGCTTTTCGGTACATTCCTAGTGTATACGTGAAAATAAACGAAAAAATGAAGTAGTAACACCTTTTAAACAATGCAGCTAATAATTTTTAAAGGAAAAATAAGGAAAAAAGTACACTTCAGGAACTACTTAATGTTTCGCGTTGTCATTAATCTTAAATTTTAAATTGTTCAAAAGAACCCTCCTTATGGCTAAATTAAAAAAAGCCTTGTATACATATTTTTCATCAAGAGCTTTCAAACAAAGTTTATTTGAAGGAAATCCGAGATTGTGATCTATGAAGCATCTTTTTTCTATCCCTGGCTCAAAAATATTTTGCTCGTTAAACATTGAGAGCTCATGTTTCTACTTTGCCAAATATTTGCATCAATATCAATCGTTCCTTTGCCATTATGTTACCGAAATTTTAATTTTGGCGGTCCCCTTTTTTACCAAGAAAGTAATTTCAGAAAAACTGAAATAAAATAGATAAATCAGTAAATCCAATAAATCTCCGACGAATAAATTACTTTTATTTGTGCAGAAGGAAACATCCCCTTTTCACATTATTACTCCAACACTTAGCGCTCACGATCAATTCATAGCACGTAAGAAAAAAATTATCATCATGATATATGAACCAACAAGATTTCGTCAAGTCACCATAACACAAGAAGCACATGAATTGCAAAAAACCTGTAATCGCCGCAAGACATTTTACTATAAAGGAGTTCAAGTGTTTGTGTAGTAGCTTTTTTTTTCTCCGTCCGCGTCCTAAGAAAATAAACGTGATATATGCAGTAGAAGAGATTATCGTTCATTAAGCAACTTTTATTTCTTAATTTATTAGAAACTCAAATTTCCTCATTTGTACTTCTTTAAATATTTATATTAAAATCAAAGTCCCAACTAGTACCAAGTTCCGAAAAAGTTGAATAGGAAAGTTTTATCAGTAAGTCCAATAAAAAGTACCAGGGCTACATTTTTATTCTTCTACAGTGTTTACTATGAGACATCCTCTTTTACACTACAGAAGCCAAAATTTAGTGCCCATGATCAATTCATAGCACTACGGATGCACCGATAAGCAGATTGGCCGATTACCGATTAATCGGTCGATGATCTGTCGGTTGATCGGCAAAGCCGATTAATGATGAGGATGATTATTTTAATTTTTTTTCCCAATTGCACTTACTTTTTTTCTTTTTAATTTCGATTTTTAAATAGTTACTAATTTATTTTCAGAAGAAAATGTTTTCCATTTTACTATTTTTTTCAAAATAATTGTAAACTTTTGTCTTTTCTTTGAATTAGTTCTGATATTATTATTAATTAAATTACATCTACACACTAGACATGAAAATTTTTAAAAAATAATAAATAAATAGGGGAGGCTGTGGTGAGCTTTCTAACTTAGGAGTGTTTTTAATTTAAATTTGTTTTTCAGTTATAAGGAACCATTTAATTCAAGCCTTTTATTCGTTGAAAATTAAAGGTAATCTAAAAGCACTATGCTAAGAATAAATGTATCGACACATGAAATACGTTGCAACTTTATGTATAGTTGTTCAAAGAAGTAGGAACATTAATTTATTAAAGCAACAATACCAACTCTAATTATTTTGTTTTTTATATTTCATTCTTTAAAATTATTTTTTTTTTTAGTTTTACTCCACTTTCGTACACGTTTTATATTTTTATGTTTGCCGAAAATGATTTATTTCTTATTTATAAATTTATTCATCGCAGTTCAATGTATACTGAAAGAAATTTTATTTGAAACATTTTTCCCGCGGTTCGGTTAAACGGCAAAATTTGACTTGTGAATCATTTTTTCGCCTTCCAATTTAAAAGTTCAAGAATTTAATTATTGCTAATAGTGTCATTTTAATATCAGATGGGAATTTTGTCTTTTAGTTTTCCATTCAGTTTTACACACTGAAAGAATTTGCTTTGTTTTTACTCTGTACACTTTCATACTGCGTGTTATTGTAAGGATTGCAGAAAATTACATTTATTTACATTAAATTATATCATAGTTTCTTGGTGAAGGTATACTTTAAAAAATATGCAAAAAAAAAAAAACCCGATTAATCGACCAAATTTTGCTGATTATTAAAGTTACATATGGCCGATTTATCGCCACTGCTGGTTAATCGGTGCATCCCTACATAGCACGTAAGAAAAAAATTACCATCATGATATAAGACACAACACGATTTCGTCAAGTCACACACAACACAAGAACTTGCATCGCAAAAAATCTGTAATCGCCGCAAGACATTTTACTACAAAGGAGTTCAAGTATTTGTATAGTAGCCGATATTTTTTTTCCTCCCGTCATAAGAAAACAAACGTGATATATGCAGCAAAAGAGATTGTCGTCTATTAAGCCACTTTTTTCTTTCCCTGGCCCTTAAATGTTTTGCTCGTCAAGCAGGAAAGACTAGTGTTCCACATTCAGTAGCCTCGTTCCCAACACGTTTTCTGCATATTGAGCTAGTGTTACATCGAGAAGAACATAGCACACGACCTTGACATTTCAATTTCAGTTTTCAGTTACGAAATTTGCAAAGCCTGTGAACTGTTTGGATTAAAGATCTTGACTTAGAACTGTGTTTTCATAAAGGTTTTTTTTATTATTATTTAACTTGTGTCCAATTTTAGACAACAAATTTTCATTCAGCGTTGGAGAAAGAGAACGTAAAAAAATTCGATGGCTATTTTTGCAGTCATGAGGACACCTCTTAATTAAAACAAACCAATTAAAAATTGCGAAGGAATAATGTCTTTAATTACATTTGTGAAACTATATTAAGCCATGTGTTTCGAAAAAAAGCAGGTGCTGTGGAGTTAATTATAAACTCTAAATGTTTATTGTTCTTAAGATATTTATTACTTCTGTAATGTTTCTTTCAACCTTTCTTTTGTATAATTTTTAATTGCCTATGAAGTGAAATACATTAACTGCACTTGCATTTTTTAATACAATAATTTTCGTAAAATTGATTTAGCTTTTGAATGACCCCCTTTTTTTAACTTATTACTAGGGGGTAGGATAATTTCTAGATTTTGCTGACAGTATTTAAAAATGGATCCTTACTAGGCTTGGAGAATGGCTTTAAAGGTTCATATTTTTATACAGAGAACGTATATGTATAAATCCCCTCTGTTTTCTTAATATGTAAGTGAAAGGGCTCTTGGGCTACGTAACAGGGTTCTATCTAGGTAAGATTCCAAGAACTTTTTAATGGTGCATAAATGAGAATTCCATTTTCTTTTTAATGGTGCATAAATGGTATGCATTAAATGTTTATCAATTACTTCGACGTGCAAAAGGGTTCAAGGACTAAAAAACTTTACAGTTATGCAGATAAAATACATATAAAAATTCTATAATATGGGTTTTCAGTGTAAAATGCAGCTGAAAATAAAAGAATAAATGAATAGTGGAACTATTTTTTGCATTGTAGCTATGACCTAAAGTTGAAGGTGGTCGTAGTCAAACCAATATTTCATTCCTAACTTTTGAGGTGATGGAATGTCTTTTACCCCAAAAAATTGGATTTTTGAGTTCAAACGTTTTGTAGTGTTTATAAAAATGGCTTTATTTGTATAGTGCTGCTTTCCTAACTTAACCTTTGATACTAATAATGTATACTAATACTAATAAATGCTTTGTTACTAATACTAATAAATGCTTTGTTACTAATACTAATAAATGCTAACTTTGATACTAATAAATTACCTCTCTTTTGAGTAATAGGTCATTCCAGCGAAAATGCTACAAATCAGTCCCGAGACTTTGGAATTTTTTTAAATAAATTTTAATAACTACCACCCATTAAATGCATTTTTATTGGTTCTCCATTTAATTGTGTGCCATCAAGTATCAATTGTTTAGGTATAATGCATTTAGAAAGGACACAAAAAAAATTCTTTGTCAGAAGGAGAAAATGACGTGTCTCAGCTTTAAGCTGCTAGAATTTTAACTGATTTAAAATTAAGCTGAAATGTAACAAAGAAATAAATTATCTTGCATTGCACAAAAGATGCATCTGACACTATTTCTGCAGATTATTACGCAAAAGAAAAAATATTTCCCCAAAAAACACTATTATTTATCAATGTCCCTAGATTTTGTCTTTCGAATTGTCCACTCTGTTACAAGCCTTTTGGAAATAATATAAACAATTGCATTCAAAACATTATTATGAACAGAATAAGTACTGCATTGAACATGAGCAGATCTAAATTCCTACTTGAAATAATTTCTGGAATTTTGTAATTTTATAATTACAAGAAAAAAAAATTTAAAAACCACGAAGAATACAAAATGTATCAAAGTTTAAAAAATGACTTGTGTTATTCTTTCATTGATCCTACAGTTATTTATTTTTTGATTGGAATCAATCAACTATATATTTGGTAATTTAGTTAACCCGGGAGAACGCGCGTCTCCGAGGCAAACGTTAGGACGCGCGGGGTCATAAAATGACCCCAAACCTTTGAATGAACCCAAAATCCCTTCCTATGCAGTTGAAAACTTTTATATTTGAATATTTCTTTCTTAAAACTATATTGCAGCACAATTGCAGACATTGTCAGGCTGTTTTTTTTTACAGCCTTTACTCCCTTTACTTAATCAGGGCTTTTTGGTTTATGATGTATATACTTGACGTTTGTTTTTTTTTATTTTTATTATTTTTTTTTTCTGTATTTGTGCTCTATTTATTGTTGTATTCGTCTTATGTTATGTCTATTTTTTGTTTATGGTTTGTATTGCCTTGATTGAAATAAAAATTGAAATTGAATTGAAACCTATCATTTAGACAAAAATGTGCTACGCAAACTTTCTTCCGCAATTCTGTTTAAAGGTATGGAACGTATATTTTTTACACAAAGCTCATATAAATTTTGCGGGTTATTACATTTTATATAATTTACTATATTTATAACAACTATCATTCTAGAATTAATGTTTTTAAAGAAAACTGATAGATTTATATTTAAAATGTTTCAACCTTTAATCGAAAATAATTTATTTATTTGATTTAATTTTGTCTCCTCTTGTATTTTTATACTGCATGTATGAAGACAAACAAAATCTTACTTTGATTGTTTTTATCATAATTTAAGTACTTTTTACACTGGTTAAATGAAAGAGAAATGATAATTTAATTGAATAAGTGTCCCTTTCATTCTATTTACTCAATTTCTAAATAAGTATTATTTCGGTATCATTTTTCCCTCCGAAAAGGATTTTAGAAATGTATTTACTAATCAGCATAAAGAATACTTTCTATATGGTTGTTTCAAAGTACAAAATTATTTTAATTGAAAAACCAAGTGACAAACTGACCGCATCAGGCAGGCGAAATAGTCGATCTGTCAAGCAAACGGAAGGACGCGCGGGGTCATAGAAGGACCCCAGTAACTGACCAAACGTGTTTTGGCTGAATGCAAATGCCAGAAATATCTCCGAATTAGTAACAAAAGATGAAAGGGGGGTAGAAACTCAGCTACTGAGAAGAAAGGAGTGAACTGGTGTATAGTTTTCTTGGAATTGGAGTTAGAAAATTGCTGTGGGGTCATAAAATGACCCCGCGCGTCCTCCCGAGTTAAAATATTACTAGACAGCTGGCCCTGCCAAACTGAAAATATTTTAGCTCTGCCCCACTTTCCTCTATATACAAATGTTACTATTATACATACATTCAACACTCAACAAAGTAAGAAAAAATCATTGCAAGAATGAAAAAATATATTTTCTTTTTTTCATACTTCCATTGGAATTAACGCAAGCCTTCATAAATGCATTTTGCTCTGCTAACTTTCTCGGAAACGAAGCAATGCATTATGCATGAAACAGCCGAGCTAAAACATTTCCGGATTATAACGCTTTAAATGACCAATTGTTCGCAAGAAAGTTATTCTGAAGGTATCCTGACCGATTTCGCGTGTAATAATTCGCATAACTTTCTCCGCAAAAAGCGAAAAACCTGACGTCTTCACTTTTACGTCTAAGTAGGCAACGAGTTAATTATCATTTTCTGTCGTGAAGTTTTTGACGGGATATTTTGCTTGTAGCTGAAGAGATTAATGGTATGTGGATGAGTGTAGATATTGAGGCTAATGTTACAAAATACGTTTCAGAAAACAGAGTTAACTCCTTAAAAAAGGTTAACGTCCGTACGCTTTAAAGCATTAGGTATTAATGTGGATGTATGGTGTGAAAAATGTGTTCGTTTGTTTGTTTAAATGTTTATGAACACAATATTCTCTACATGCATGCACTTATATTCTCCTAAAACTGATACGAATACTAAGTTTTGTATTTTCTAAAAGCGTATTCACTTAATTTGAATAAATAGTTCTGAATTTGAAGTGTTTTTGTGCGCATATGAAAGCTTAGGAATGAACTAAAGTTTAAATTTCTCATAAGTCTTAAAGTTTCTAAAGAATAAGACTTTACATTTAAAAAGTGTGCTATGTTGATCTCTGACTATGAGCACTAAAAATCATAATGTGATTTCAAATATGCACTAATAATACTTATGAACACTTAGAAAAGTTATACCAATATGGTTTCTGAGTTAAGTAAACACTGCTACCTCTTAATTTTAAAACATACTACTGTTTGCCTTCTTGCATTAAGTCTCTTAGAAATAAATCTTATTTTAGAACCACATCATTACTTCCACTTACATAAAACGCTACTTTAAAGTAAAAATTGAACTAAAGCTACAAATAAATTACATTTGTAATTCCTCAGTATGAACTAAACTCCTGTTAATTTATGTTATGCTTATATAAGTTCGGCTTATGTACTTTTACCATTTTTTTTCTGCATTGAAGAACGTAAATAAAGTAATATCCTCAAAGAATAACGATAGAAATAAACGATTTAGGAAACACAGTATGCAGTTCCTTTAAGTTTTCAAACATAAGCAATGCTTTCTTAAATTACAACTGAAAGACATCTCTTGAATTTATAACTCAAGAAGTCTTTTGAAAATATACATTGTATTCCGTAAGAGTGAGCACTATTTACCAAGCTTCATTTTATCGCCTTCATACTGCGCAGAAAATTACTTGTCCTAGATATTTAGGATTCACTCATTCCCCCAGATGGATTCGGCATTTGTATTTCAGCATTGACCGATATCATCAAATTAACGACGCCATGAGGTGGGCGAATCTTCTGATACATGTGAGGAAAAGAAACAATGAGTTACAGAAAACTCGAAATTAACTTATGTCTCTCGGTTGCATCATCCCTTTTTTACGAAAGGAAGTATCAGAAACTAGTAGTATCCAGAGATTATAACCAGTACATCAATCCTAAAGACAATGTAATCTTTCCGCTGAATCGTGACGGAGAACATCACGACATTTGGCTGCATTGTCAAAGATGGATTCCTCCTTTTGTCAGAGTCTGCAACCTTCCGCTGTTTGGGAAAAAGTACAAGCGGTTCAGAGGTCAGTGGATCTCACTAAAATGGAAGATGTTTGACTTCGGGTGAACTTTCTCAACAGTTGATGGAAAGTGCGGTACTAGGAAATGAGCTTGTGAAAGTTGGTGTCCAAGCTTTTTGGGTCGTCAAAAGAGAATGGTTGTATATTTAACTGCGCAGGAGCACTTTTGCTTTTGGTAGCTAGTAATTATAGTATCAGAAGTCGAAAGGCTTCGTCGAAGGTCTTGGTAAATACTTTTTGTCCAAATTCAGACCATTTTATGTGTTGTTTAGATTTTTTTTGACAATTATCTTTTTGCAAAACTTCAACTTTCAATATTATTCCTCAGATTAATAATCTCCTTTTTTATTTTGAGTAAGTTTCATTGAGAATATTTTTTTCATTTTACCCTTTTTTAAACATGGTATCCAGATAGTTTAGGAGACGACTAAAAATGAGTTAAATCACAAGATTAGCAGTTTTCGGTATAATCAAAGAGCTTCTCTAATATGAAATACTAATAAATTGCAAATGATTTTTTTTAAACTCATTTTAGTTAAAGAAATACGCGGTTTAGAGGTCAGTGGATCTCTCTAAAATGGAAGATGTTTGACTTTGGGTGAATTTTTTCAACAGTTGATGAAAAGTGTAATACTATGAAATGGGCTTGTGAAAGTTAGTGTCCAAGTTTTTTGAATCGCTAGACAAAAATTGTTTTGTATTTAAATGTGCGGAAGCACTTTTGTTCTTGATTGCAATTTTTGTGTCCAAAAGCTCTTCGTAAACATTTTTGTGCAAATTTAGAGCATTTCATATGCTGTTAAGGTATTCTTTTTGAACACTTTCTTACACATTTCTGTTAACTTTTTCTTCATTGTTACTCGTCAGATTAGTAAAATTTAAAGTAAATTGTTGTTTGCTTTCTTTTATCCTTTTATACATTGTCTTCAGACAGTTTAGGTTTGTTAGTTTTAAAAAAAGTTTAACCACAAGTCTAACAATTTTCGGCATGAGTAAGGAACTTTTTCTCCAATATACAACATGTGCTTTCAACTGGCTAAAGAAGAATCAACCTTTTGATTCCTTCTGATTTTTGAAATTATAGCTCTTTTTTAAATTAATCTCCTCCGGTTATTTTTGAAATAAGCTTATTAGTTGATGAATTCTGGAGAAAAATTACGCAACACCTTAGTTTGTCAGCATAAAGGAATTGATTTACACTTATTTTCAGTTTTCATGTTTACTTATAAAATAGTTTTAATCAGTTTACCTCGGCACCCAATAAACAGGAGGAATAATATATAGTGCTGCTATTGTAAGTTAACCTTAGTTATTGGTGATATTTACCTTTTTTTAAAGGTATTAATAGTATTATTGGGGCAGAATTGCGTCGGGTTACTTTCGTAGTCGTTTTGCAAAAGTATTTTAACTCAAATTCATAGCAGTTAGTCTTTACTGTTACCCGAAAACGAGATAAACATGTTTAACGTCGGAGGTCAATTCACCAGAGCAGCATTATGTGTGTGCTGATTATGGAAGATCTACTGAGAAACTAAGACATTAAACTAATGTGTGTTGTGAAAATGATTACTGTTTTAATATGGCAAAAAGAGGTAGTGTCCTAAGGATCGCAAAGTAAGGTCAAATCTATGCATCATATATAGTGTTGACGATTTAACACTGGCTCAAGTAGTTCTGATAGAACTACTATAAAATACTTTTATAATTTCTTTACATTAAACTCTTTGTAAAAATACTCTTTACTTTTTTGCATGACTTCTTTCGATTTTACATGTTAATGTATGATCCTTTTCTAATATTTTATCCCCATTTTCCCTTATTTTTTTCCTATATCTTCATTCGGCGTCGGTTTTTCCCCTCGACCGACGCTAAACGTTCCCCATTTTAATGTCGCTAAATGACATAAAATAATAGTGCATTGTTTATAATTAATGGTTACTATCAAGAAAATGAGACACGAGGCGCTACTTTTTTTAGTTAAGGTAAACTATAAGAGCTTTCCTCGAGGAGTGTTTTTTCCTTCCAAAACCAACATCTTAGTGGAAACGCGTTTAAATTCATGCATCGCTACTAAAAGTCACGGCTGTAGTCATCTGGTTTCTAACGAATAACTGCAACAGTTAACCTAGTTTCCCAGAGGAAAAGTGTTGTTAAAATTTTCTTTCATTTTTAGCCGAGTCAAAGACGTCTGTCAATCTTTGTTTTTATAAAGAATCTGTGAACTGTCTGGAATATCTAAGTTATTTAAATTTGCATTGCATACCCTAGACCCAAAGTAGCATATTTAAATTATACTTCACAAGTGGATTTTTTTTTTTGCCTCATACAAAGCTACTAATAGATCGGAGGTTTCCTAACTTTTTGTCTCTTCGATTACTTGCTTTTTTTTTCCTTTTTTGTAGACCCTTTCACCACGGGTCGCACACAAACATGTCAAGTAGTTTACCATTTATATTTGAATGCTTCTCAAAACGGAAAAACTGATGGTTTCACTGAAGCCATTTAAAACGGTCAATTGAAAGCAAAATGTTTGAAGATGTAATTCGAAAATTGCAAGTAAAACCTGAATAAAACTTTTAGTTTGTGTGTTTTTATATATATAATGTAAAATTAAGCATCAAGCATACAACACTTAGGGTTTTTTTAAGCACTGGCGGGTTGGAGACGCGTAGACCTTCCCTGACTACAGCATTGCTGATGTCTCAAATGTGAAACGTTTACTAATTACAAGCGCAAAGACTTTGTACCACACTGTTAAAAAAATTTCCTGAAAATAACGAAAAAATATACGGCAGCTGAGTTGCCGGAGTGTTTCCGTTTCGTTAATTATATTTCCGTGATTTTACGGAAAAATGACGAACGGAGCGTTCGTCATTTTTCCGTTAGGCATTTTTTCGTTTCGTAATTCTCCGTTCTTCATTTTTTCGGTTCTTATTATCCCCGTTTATACGTTATAGACTTATACCTATACGCTTTGACTTATATGTATACATGCAAGATGGAAAATTATTTAAATTTTGCAAATTAACAAGCGTTTTTATAGCAGCTTAATATCAATATCAAATTATCTATGGAAGTTCAATAAATTAGTCCTTTAAGTGTCGCAAAATGCGTAGATTGTGTAGAACAACAAATGCACAAATTGAAATTTTAAGAAACTTTTGAAAATTTGCGAAACAATATAAACATATAAAAAGAACAAACATGGGTAATGTGCTGCCTTATCTTTTTCGTTTGTTCTTTTTATTTGTTTATATTGTTTCGTAAATTTTCAAATGTTTCTCTAAAGTTTCTTAAAATTTCAATTTGTTCATTTGTTGTTTTTTCCAATCTACACATTTTGCGCCACTTAAAGGACTAATTTATTAAACTTTCATATATAATTTGCTATTAATATTAAGCTGCTATAAAAGCGCTTGTTTATTTTACAAAATTTCAATAATTTTCCATCTTGCATATATAAGTATAAGCGTATAGGTATAAGCCTATAACGTAAAAATGTGGGTGATTAAAATATGGGAAAATGAGAAACAGAAAAATAGAGCAATTAAAAAAGGAGCGTAAACTAGCTCACCGGAAAATTATATATATATAAGACAAAATGATGAGCAAAAATGTAAACTCTTACGAATTTTGTTTTTTAGAAAAAGTTTGAAAATATCCGCTCATATACTTCAAACTTTTAAACATCTTGTCTTTAAAAAAAATACTAAAGCAATACAAGAATCGGCTTTTTTTTTCATTAAAAATTTTAGTTCATTAAAATAACATGATTTTTTTGAAAAGATTACATCAATCTCGCATAAAATACTCAAGTATTTTGAAGATGGAATGATCAATACATAGTATTTCTGAGCGCATAACTTCAAAAAATTAAAAAGTATTAACAAGGTGCATTCTTTTAAAAATATTTTCTCTTATGTTTGAATAAAAATTAAGTTCTTCCGAAAGTTCTTTTTTTCCTTTCTGAATTTGAAACATTCGTGGTTCCTTAAAAAAAAAATCCTGTATTGTTACTGATTTCCTCTATTTTCATATATATTTACGTTATGGTGTTCATAGTGATCAACACTTTCAGAAATGCACTCTCAAAATTAACGAATTTTCTTTGTTTTTGATGAAATCACTTCCAAGAATATACCCCGAGCGAACATTTCGTCATTTTTTGGGGATGAATTTCGTCAAATGTAGCGAAATATTTCTTTATCCTAGTATCGTCAAATTGACAATCATTTTCGTAGTTTTGACAACATTAATTTCGTCACATTAACGAAGTAAAGTCATAAAGTAAAAAAGCTAAGTTTTGAAACTAAGCTTTTAAATCTTGATATAAAATTACAAAAATCATTTCACTAAATTTTACTAACCCTCAGCACCAGTAAGTTTATGCATGCAACTCCTAAAATGCACAATTGGTTTACATCATGAAATAACTAACTGTTAAGTCTGGACTCAGATTAAAATAAAAATAGCAGTAACAAAAATAAAAATTCTTACCTCCTATTTTAAATTTTTGTTGCTCAAAAAAGGCAACAATAGAGCGAGTAGATTTTAAAATATACTAACACGCCCTTTTGTTGCCCATTTTGATTCTATCCATTGCGATAAACGAAGTCTTCTTAAAAATGTTGAGCTAGTAAATGCTGGATACCGAATAATCACATGAAAAGATCCAAATTATTTTTCCAGTCAATTTGATTAACTACGCAGAATCCTGGAATAATTCTTCTTCGAATGCTATAACAATAGTCAACGCTCTTCGACGAAGCATTTTCGAATTGAAACAAAATGGCACACATAATAACGTCTGGAGGAATACGATTAAATATCATTCGCATGTGATGTTTTTTGTCTATCCAAACGACGAGACACAGATGTCCTCTTCTCCATGCTAATGCGAATAATACAAGTCGCTTTCATAGAAGCTTAAACATGCATATTAATTCTCGATGACTTTGCGTTACTTTTGCTGCGCACTTTGATTCAGTTATGAATCATTTATGCTGCCGAAAACTCCGTCGTTTCTGCGCACGCGCCAAGTCTCTTCAGACTGTCTCTAACTCTCTCGTTCGGTATATTTCAACCACAAAACCGGGTAAATTCCGTTTTTTGTTTCTCCAACTTGGTAATTCACGGAATAGTTCCGTTTTTTCAAGGAAAAGTTCTGTTTTGAAACGAAAACGGAAATTTACTGTTAAAATCAGTAAAAATCTTCCTGAAAATTCAGGGTTTTTTTAACAGTGCACTAACATAAGTAACTGAAATATATTCAAGTAATATGTAATATACTAGCTTAATTTTATAAAAAAAATGATATACACTCGAGCTCGCTCATTAGAATATCGGTTTAAAGAACGTCCCGCTTGTTATAATACATTTTCGATGTACGAAGCAGTTTTAATGCATTATTTTGATCCCGGATAATGGAATATCTCGCTTATAAGAATATTTCGCTGGCTACTCTATCAAGAGGGGTATGATATAAATTTGTTATAGGCATTATAAGCAAAATTTTGGTGTTAATTGCTGAAATGACTTTAACCCTTAACTGCATTTCGTATACCTCCCCACTCTCCCATTGTTTAATAAACAAGGTACCCTATTGGTTATAGTGTGGCTCTAATAAATTGAACCATGAGCTTGACAATGTTTTCCTGTTTTTGATCTAATGGGCAAAGGTAGCTGGTGCTAAGTTGAGTTAGGTTACATTCGTAGTTTTTTTTTTTTTAAATGTTGCAATTAAATCCGTGCCAATTACGCTACTTTTTTTCGCTGAGCTCAGTAAAATGCAGTAAATGTTGTCAGGTTCACTATAGAACTTATCGGAACCATACTGTTCCCCTTTTTTAAAGCTTTTAAATCAGAAATTTTGACATCACCAACACACATCTTCAATGCTGTTATTATGAAGGTAAACTTTTCCCTATAATGTAATGTTACCATTTAAACATGCAAAAGTATTTTAACTTATAAAACTCGCACAAAGTGTTAATCTATCACTCCATCCTAGGAAGAATAATATAGATCCATTTGTTCTGAATTTATTGAAAATAATCTTTTTCTTTGGCATGGATCGCTCTCGAAGAAAAATCGACGATTAGAAATTCAAACGTACCGCTTTATATATTTGCGCTTGGTCGTTTTTAAGCACAAAAAAAGTTTAAAACAAATATTTTTATTATTTTACTCTTCGTTTCTAAAGAAAAAAGTGCTTATAAATGCATATTGAGAGTGAAAACATTTTTCATGTATTGTTTGGTCAAATGATAAAGAAAAAATAATTAAATTGCATTTGGAATAATCCTTTAATCTCTTTCAGCTAATCTCTTTTCTGCAACCTTTGGCGAGGAGCTTTTCAAATGTCCGGAACAGTTTGGATACTACAGAGACGCTAAGGATTGTGCTAAATACTATGTCTGCGTTTTCGGGGATTCTCACCACGAGAAGTGCACAGGGGGGTTGCATTTCAGCTTGGAACTTCAAACATGCGATTGGCCCAGGAACGTAAATTGCTTAAAAAGTAAGTGACGAAGTTACAATCTTTAAAAATTTTCAGATATGCGTTCGTATTTGTATCTAAAAGCAGGCGCATTCTTTACTTCGGTAAAATACTTCCGTTCAAAGAATCAAAAACTAGATTCCATTTTGGCAAGACTTGTATGATCCTTACTATTACGAAAATATGCATTGCATATCACTAGATCAGAGTTTCTCAAAGTGTGGTCAGCATACCCATTATAAGCGGTCAGCAGTAATATAATGCTGAAACGGAAAACGTATTTGAAGTTGAAGAACTAGTGACAATATCTTCATTCAAAATGAAAGCACATTTATAGGAAAAAAGTTTTTTCAATTTACCTGCAGAGAGCAGCAACCAACCAGAACCCTCTATTTTATCACATATTTGACCCTTAATTGAGTATCAAAAAGATTTTTATTTCCATAGCCCAAAATATTGTCAAATGGACACAAGACATAAACTCTTAAAATCAACAGAACAATGAATAAATTAAAAAAAAATAACATACCGTAAAATGGGGTGAATCGAAACACTTTTCAGCTTTGATTGTAAAAAAGAGCAGTTAAGATTTTTTTTTATTTCCATTTTTGAGTAAAAACTTCGGTCTTGCTCTACTTTTGATATTCCAAGCAAAGACAAAACAATTTGAACAACTATTATTAAAATATATAGGACATTATT
>JAXGGA010003659.1:0-98979 GCA_038373865.1 Uloborus plumipes
GAAAGAATGTTACAATACCGCAATTTATGCGGTATTTTTATTATTTACTGAGTTCTAATTCCTTAAAAAAGAAAAGCCGACGACATTTTTCAACAGTTTAAAATAGTTCATTTAACTCATTTTAATAAAGCTTGAAGTTTGGAGTGCTGCAAAAACAAATATATTTTTAAAGATTATTAAGGAAAAAAGAACGAAACAAATAAGAGATATAAAAACGTAACCATGGTAGCAGCATGAAAAGTTAATTTCCGTTGATAAAATAATTCATTTCATCTTTATTTTCAAATTTTATTGCCGAGCTGACATCATTTTTAGCAGAAAATTTCAAGCTTTCGAATAACATAAGACTTGAAAATGTGTATGAAATATTTCTTCCCCATTTTGTCAAATTTGTATGAAAAATGAGCTAAGAATTAGATGAGAAAAAGAACGAAATAGAATTTTCGGAAAATCGCTTCGTAGTGCACACCCCTATGCTACAAACCAATTTTGTGCCAAATTTTATGAAAATCGACCAAACAGTTTTGGGGCTATGCGCGTTACAGACAGACAGACGGGAAGAAGGAAGGAAAGGAAAGAAAGAAAGAAAGACAGACCCACCTTCAGCTTTATTATTAGTAGAAATTACGCAATGTGCATCGAAAATCCTCTCTTTTTGAACTGTCATTAAGGCTTAAAATGCTCATCTTTGCAAATGCTTTAAGCAGACAGTTTTGGTTGCAAGGTAATCGTTCGAAAGGGATTTGCGCCTTTTTAATACACTGATCAATTCAATTTGCGCAAGAAAAAAAAGGGTGTTGCCAATATTTTCAAATGTGTTAACTTTGTCTCTCTTTCTTTTGAATAAAAATTCTAAAGTTTTAATAAGAAATATAAATGAAGGGCCAGGGGGGGGTTTTGGAGATGAAAGTGACCAAAACGCGATTTCGAGAAAAATGAAGAACAAAGTTTGATTACTCGTAACTCCCTTTGTAGTTAATAGAGTTTTCATGCACATTTCGGTCGATTCTCATCTTTTTTAACCCTTGTTCTTCTACCAAATGACATTATTCCTCCATAGCCCCTAGATAGCGCTAATATCTTAAAATTGACGAAAAAGTGACTTTCATCTTTTTTCCCCCTGGCCCTTCAAATGTCTTAAGCGTAAATTAAGAGTGAAAATTTAAACAGTATAAAGATTCGTTACCTTTAAGTGAGTTTTTCCTCTAGATTTATGAGGTGACTTTACATGTAAGTAACCAACTTTCCAATTCATTTTCTTTTCTTCTTCTTGAGCTTGTTTTGCTGATAGAACATTCTCTCCTTGACCATCAGAACGGGGAAAGTCAAATGGTTTCAACAATGCATCCTCACTCCCGGGAGACATAGTAATTAGATCTTTCGGTTCTTCCTTAGAACTCCTCGACAGTCGCCCTTTTTCAGTATTTTCTGAAAAATTGTCATTTGCCTCCGTGTTCACTGAGTCATCTGTTTTCAAATTTTTCAAAATCTGAGCTTCGTCGTTCTTTGCTACGTCACTTTCAGTTTTTACTTCGGTGTCTATTTTCATTTCCGGTATTACTAGTTCATTAGTCCTTTCATCTAGTCTACCATCACTCGAGATTGAAAGAATTGAATGAATGCTATCACATTCATCGCAGTCTGCTTGGTAGCCATCAGGAAGAGTTTCTTTCAAACCAGCTATGTATTCCTCGTTTGCTGTCACTTCGGAATGAACTTTGCAATCATTCGAGAAGTCGCTAACTTCTTTCGTCTCAAAATTCTCCTTTATTTCTCCTGAACTTTCAAGTTTAGGTTCTTTTATGAAAATATCTTTCACATTTCCGTCATGAGAAACATCTTCACTGAATTCATCATCAGAGCTGTAGTCGTTGCATTCTCTGTGCTCTGTTGATAGATTATCCCCAGTTTTCCAGTCTTCAGAAGACATGATCTCTTTGGAATCTACAATCATTTCTTCTGAGCCTGAGAACGATTTGTGATCGTTAAAATCCTTTACTATTTCTTCATATAAACTTTCAACATTCACATTTTTAATGGCTGCCGCGATTGAGATTCGAATCATTTTATCGACGTATCGACTTATAGCATCGTCTAGGCTTTTACCTCTTTGTCGAATCATTCCCTCCAACAGAGCTTTCTCTTGGTTAACGAATTCAGCTGGCAGGCCACTTTCACTTTGGCACTTCTTTCTCCTGGTCTGCGCTGTCCCCTTCGGAACATCATGCTGAGAACTGGACCTCATATAAATTTTATTGTTTCTGTTATCTTCAGTTCCGTCATCGCTAGAGGAACATTGATCCCTGATGAAACATTTATTTTCATTGATTGTGTCCTTCTGAACTGCTTCTAACTCTTTACTATCAGCACAATCATCTAGAACTTTTTTAACATTGGAATCATTGGACAAAGTTTTCTTCCCATCCAATAATTCTTCACTTTTAATGCCACTGTCAAGGCTTTCTTCTATAACATCCTTTTCTAAAACTGATCCTTCTTGTTCAGATGTGATCTTTTTTTGTAAACCTTCAGCAGGTATTTCTTCAATCTGAGATGGAATAGCACTTGGTTCGCCTTTGGCAATTGTTGCAACATTTTCTTTGGGATGACTTTGCTTATCTTTGCTGCCTCTTCTACTAAATAATTTCGACAGAGGCATTTTACATCAAAGAGAGTTCCTCTTCTTAACAAAAATATCAAGTTTAAAAAAGTAAAAAGTTGCTTAAAATTTAATCTTTTAACAAAACACTTAGGTTATTTATCCAGATTTAATAATATTTTCATGAAAACAAATCCCTTAAAGACAAGTATTCACTGTTCCTTTTACCACGCACATGCTATCTTTCGATGCGACAACGATGTTTTAAATGATACAAAAAAGCTCTTACCTATACGCGTGTCAAAGAATGCAAGCAATTATCACCAGACAATGAACCGCCTAATCTACAGTCGATACCTATAATTTGTTTCCTAACTTTTGCAATGTGCCGCGCTGTTAAGATATGAAAGGGGCCCGGGGAGGTCTGGATTTTTATCGCTGTTTTCTACGTTTTTGAAAACAATGGCTGGGAACAATGTGCTTCCACAGAAATCGATTGTATTTTCTTTTGTTTTCGTGTGCTCTGAATTCTTCAGTAAAAATGCGTCTTATTAAAATATTTTCCTAATCAACAAAATTCCGCTATTAAGAGCTCGAAATCTTGAGGTAGTCATTTAATGAGAACGTTGAAGATAAAACTCAGTGCTGTTGGAATGGTGAATAATGGAGAAAAAAAAAAAACATTGTGTTTCGAGTTTGTCGCACCTTCAAACTTTCTTAAATGATGATTTCAATCTTGATTTTTTTTTTTTTTTTTTTTTTTGTCGTGTGCCAGCCAGGCTGGCAATTTGGGGTGCGCTGCTTCACTTTTCCAACTGTACCGTAATTTGGGTGTGAAGTCCGACTTCTATACAGTACACGCAAACGCATGCCATAGGGACCCGTTTATAGGGTAGGCAACCTCTCACAGCACAACACATTCACACAAAGAAAGAACAAGGACTGGAGAGAGAAAGCACATCCATGCCCAAGCCGGGACTCGAACCCGGGACCACATCATCCGTGGCATACTGCTCTGACCACTAGACAAGGTGGCCGGCTTCAATCTTGATAAAAAGACAGTAAATTGTTTTCAGATATTTACACTTATTTACAGTAAATAGATCGGGTAACAATTTGCTAAACATTCAGCAATTATACTCTGTTACTTTTGAAGAGGCGTATCAAGTTTAGAAATGTTGCCTCGTCTCCATGGAAACCGTATGAAAGGAAACAACTCCAGTCTTTTTTTTACGCACTGTTGTTGAGGCATTTCATCTATTTCATGTTGATCGAATTAGGCTTACGGTTTTTATTGTATCCTCATATCTCAGTTATTCCTAAATGTTTTCTAACAAATCTATTGCTAAATAGTTTGCTTTAGCAAGACCTGTCATCATGAGCAACTGCGACATAAATACTTCAAAAAGAATTTCATTAACGTTGATTTAACTATAATTTACGCACAAAGCCATTTCAATCGTTTGCATTTAACTATTGTTGCAAAAGCTAATTGGGAAAAAAGTCCACAACACCGTAACTATGATAACCACTAGGGGAAAAATGCGGAAACTGGGAAATTAATAATTTTTTTCATTCGGCCAGCTCTCGTTGCACAGGGTATAGGCATATAGCAACAATCACAGTTCACTCAACTGTATAACATTACACATTCGCAAAGCGAATATTACAAATCGCGAAGGCTTCTAGTAGAGCGCTGATGAAACGGACTAGCCCAAGCTAAGAACGATTCTATTCAGAATTCAAATTCCTCGCGAACCTGCGATCATTTTTTTTTTTCTTTTCTTTTTTTTTTTTTTTTTTTTTTTGTCTCAAAGACTTTTCCTAGGTCAACTTTCAAGTGAATTCTCATTCACGAACTTTTTTTTGGGGAAATGTATACGAATTGCAAATGTTACAAGAGGGCCGTGCATAAATTATAAAAAGTTGAGGTAACAACAGAACAGCGATAATTTTAAGCAAGGATTAATGGGATTTTCAGCAAATTCAACAAGTTTTCCCAAAACAAGTACACAAATAATCACTATTCGCAAGATTTGTAACAATAGTTTTTAGTAATATTGTATTTTATTCAAACCAATTGTTTTCCATAGCGTCTGCAGATTAATTATAGTGACCCCTTCTTAGATCTCATGACCATTGTGTTCTATCTGTATGCTTAACTCCAATTTCACTAAAGATTTTTCAGTTGAACCAATTATATTCTCTTAATTAATTATGGCTAACCTCTTTGATCTTCTTACGACCAGTGTGGAACTATCGACATGCAACGCAGTCACTCCAGTCAACCTGGATCTCTCAAAAATAAATTGTTTTCGAAACGAAAACCTCATCGAGCAGGCAGTTTTTATTTTCTCTATCTCATATTTTCTTGAATTTTACTGCATGTGTACTATTTGTACGCAATTAGGAAAATTTAATGTTTGCCAAAACGTATGTATTCTTTCTTGCACTGTAAAAAAACGAATGTTGTTTTTACAGTATAATACGAGTCATTCCATAGTGACTAACGTAACATTCAGAGCTGATTTTGTAACTGTTTTTACTTGTAACTTAAAAGATAAAAAATATTTTTTAATTATGCTGGTGGATTTACAATAGTAGCTATGTATCATTTCTGTTGTGAGGCAAAAATTTCTCAAAGCTAACCCAGTGTTAAAAATTGAATGATATATTTTAAAAACGTGTGAAGTTGGTTTTTAAAAACATAAAACACATTTATTAAATCTTAATTTTTTAAGTCTTAAGTGTCACTTTTACTCAAGATGGAGTTTGACTAACGTAACCATCGAATAACAAGCTGTAAACACGCTCCAAACTATTTATTATGGCTAATCTCAGTGATAATTACAACACTTTTTCAATTTTTTAAAACTTCTTATGTTGTATGATTTTGATTTATTTATTTATTTATTGACACTTTTTTCACTTCGGTATTTTTTTCTTCGGCTGAGGTTGACATTTCTACGGAATGACCCTTTACAGCTAATAGGGTAGTTTTCGATTTTTCAATTTTATTTTTATATGATAGAGTAACATGTGTGAACATCATCGGTGAAAAAATTTTTGCGATACGATAAGTAGTTTTTTTTTAAATAATTTTTAAAGTTCAAGAAAATGTGACGTCACTCGGCGGCGGAAGAAACGTCATCGGTACTTCCGCCGCGCCTCAGCCGACGAAGAGAAGCGAGGGAAACGCTTGGCTACGTTGAAGACGCACTTAACTCCTCGTGATTTTGGAAGATTTAAATCGCTCGTCCTCTCGAAAATAGGCAAAAACCATCATTGATGTCACTTGAGGGAGATTGTTGGACTGTCCTTTGACGTATCCTGTCTCCATCATGCATCAAAAGGATTATTAAATATCTAAAAATTAAAAATAACTACCCGCTCAAAATGTCCGTAGCGATAACATGGGTCCGTCGCGGAGAGCTGAGGATTGAGGCCGAGTGACGTATCCGAAAAGCGCGCTTTTGCGCGTCGAATTTTTAAAAATTCATTAAAAATCAATCGTTGTGTTTTAAAATACGGCAGTGGTGAATTTTGGAGTTTTGAGGGTCAAGTAACAATATTTAATGATCAAAATGGGGATTTTTAATAGGTCACAACTACCCTATTTTTTGTAATAAACTGCAGAAATGACCAATTTTACAGTAATAAACTAAAAATGCTAATTGTACAGTACTAAACTGTTAAATAGTAATTTTAGTGACAAACTGTAAAATTCCTAATTTTACAGTTTATTACCGTGCATTTTACAGTTTTAAATAGGAAACTCAGCAGCCAGCATTATACTGTAAAAACACCAATTCATTTTTTGCAGTGGGGGCAGAAAACAAGGAATGGCAGGTGTTTGAAATGCTGTAAATCCTGTTCAAAATGTTTCGTCTTTGCTTGAAATATCAAAAACAAAACAAGACCGAAGTTTTTCCCCAAAAAAAACAAATTAAAAAAAAATAATAATTACTACCTTTTTTTACAATCAAAACTGAAAAGTGCACCGATTCACCCCAATTTACGGCACCTTTTAAAATTACTACTTTTAAATGGAGCATCACGCGCGGGACAAAATGGCGGCGTTTTCGTGAAATGGCCCAACAGCAATCGCGATTGCTCAAAAAGAAAGGGTGAGCACCGCTGCCCTAGGATAACATCTTAATCACTCTACAGCTGTAGATTGGAATCCAAAGTGTAGGTGATAGCTCCCCAAGCGAATTCACTCTCGTTTCAGCGAAGCGTTTTCATCAGATATTGAAAAATTGATTAAAGGAAAAAGCAATTCGCTTGCAATCGCTAACCACTAATCACTACGAGGAACTAAAATTGTTATCACGCACAAAATAAACATTTCACTTATGATGTACTGAAGCGGTTTTTTTGATAAAGAAAAATCAACTTTCAATAAAGTAGCCAAATACAATATCGTCATTGTTCTCAGGGGTATCCCCAAAAAAATTTTTCGTAGTGGAATTTTTCAGTTTGCTGAATGAAATTCTGAATTCTACCAAATGATAAAATAAGAGCATACACACTATTGTGTTTAGAAAAAGATTTTTTTTTTTTTTTTTTTCGATGATGGGTATTGCGGAAAAGGTGCCATTGGGGGAGCAAAGTACACAGGAAAATTTTTAAATATTTTGGTCTATTTCTTGATCTGCCGCTATTGCGTTGAAATTTGGAAAAAATGCAGTTTTTGGAGATTTTTAGAAAGTAATTTTTGAAAATTTTTTAGCACCTAAAATCTAAAAATGCCTGCACAGACACTTTCCTTGATTAAATCACACAGGAGTTTCTAACTCAGCTTCTTGTAGGTCATGTGAGTCTGGCTTTATGTCTGAAAAGAGCTGGGTAGCTTTTTCTGGGATCCGGCTATAAGATCCACGTCCAAAAGGCCCGCGGGATAGAAGGTCTGCGAGACAGAAGGTTCGCCAGACAGAAGGTCCGACAGCCAAAAGGTCCACGAACAGAAGGTCCACATTTTTGGACAGCGCTGGCATAAGGTCCGAATTTCTCAGCGGGGTGGACGAAAGGTCCAGATTTTGGGTTTATCTTTTGTCTTCAACTTATTTGTTAAATATTCAAGTTATCCATGATAACTACCACCATTATTCATGTTTTTCACTAAAAAAATGTAAATGTAATTTGTATAGAGGTCAGTGACGTACCTACAGGAGAAGAAGTAAGTCTAAAAAATTATACATAAGAGAATCACAAAACCTTTTTTTTCGGAAAGCAAAAAAAGTGCGATTTTCCTGTGAATAAAGTATCAAAAGATTAAATTCGCACACCCTCCCACCAATTGCCATCCATAGATGTTCAAATATTGTCTAAAATATTCTTTTTAGGATTTAAATGTCAAAAATATTTCGCGGATAGCATCGAACCTCCTAACAACATTTAACATTGTCTGAAATTTCGTTTTTGAACTTCAACTGCGAAAAATTGTACCGTATTACCCTGCATTAGCCGGCATGCCGGGAAAAAAGAGGTTGACCAGCATGCCGGAAAATTCGAATTTTACGGCATGCCGCACAATTCGAGGTTCATTTTCCAACAAAATTCTCAGTTCAGTTCCAATCGAAAAGAAACCACTTTGAGGAGAAAAAAATAAATCTGATGATCTATAAGTGAATCTGATGACTAATTTCTGAAAAAATATTTTTCAGACTGAAAATCTGGTTTGTTTTATCAAGAATGGAAATATTTTTACAATATAGGAAATACAATTAGTATTTATTTGTTATTAATGATGGTCATTAGTTACGGATCTAGTTATATATGCCAATTAAAAAATGGATTCAAAAGCAATCATTGTCACAGCGATTCGTTCATAACTTGTTTTAATAAATTATTTTTAGTTCCTTTTAGAGAGGTAAGTTTATTTTTTATTTATTGAATAGCTGTAGTAAATTCTTTGTGCAACTGAAATATTTAAATTTTAGGATTACAAATGTTTGTTTAGTTTTAATTATTTTTTATAAAATAATTAATATTTTTATTGTCATAATAACAGAAATGATATTGTTAATTAATATTTGCAAAATTAAACTGTCGATAAGATGATAAAAATAAAAATATATTAAGTTGAAAATATATTTATTATTATAGTATGAAATAAATTTTTTTTTTCTAACCTCGGTTTTTCCGGCATGCCGGAAAGGACCAGGCAAGGGTTACTAAAAATCTGGTGACCCTTGAATTTTGCGGCATGCCGGCTAATGCGGGGTAATATGGTAAGCAAGCGTCCTTGAAAACTATCTCATTCCACAATAATGGCAAAATTAGCGTACAAGCGCGCTTTGAAAACTTCAACTTAGATTTTTTTTTTTTTAAGGGAGAGAGTTCTTGTAATCCCCCCCCCCCCCCTTGCTCTAACATCAACCAGGTCGTCTAGAATTGCGTTTTGGGATCGAAAATTTTGAACATTTCCGGAAGATAACCCCCCCTCATGCGTCTCTCCCTAACATCTTCTAAAATCCTTTAAAATTGAATTTTTGCAACTTTTATTTCGAAATTTGCTAGGAAGACTCCATGCACGTCATCCCTTAAAAAATTACATCCATGAATATGCCGAATCGTCAATCCGAATAAGGAAATTTTTTGGGAGGTCCGGGTGACCTCCCTTCAGGGCGCCCGTTTTCGGTGCAAAAAGAAGTGAGCTTAAGGATATAACTTGGATATTTTTTCATTTATAAGCTCACTACTTTTATATTAAAAAAGAGGTTCCTTGTAACCCCAAAACACGTGTATGCAGTGTCTTGCTAACTACAAATTTGTGCCTTTTTTAAGTTGTTTAACACGTTGGGAGCGCAGGTTCACGTAGCAGGCGGCTGTCCTCTTGGGGCAGAACTTTAAATTTTCACAATTGAATATTTAAAAAACAATTTTTAAATTTTTTACCCTTTATCTACATTAAAAATGGAATGGAATTGGTAAGTTAGATAACAAAAAATTTTTCAGCCCGATGGTGGTTACCAGTGTCATGAGGTCAGCATTGAACGTGTTAACCCATTTATGCCCAGTGTCCTAAAAACGGGACGCTTGTTAGTTACTGCACACAAAAACCTGTAATGGGTATATCAATTTACTAAAGCTGTTTTTCACAAGTCAAATAGTCCTTCTTCTTGAGAAAACCAGATAGAACCACTAGTTAGACATTAGAGTTTATTTATTGACAGTTATTTTCAGACAAATCAGTCAAGCAACGATCCAGCATGGGTAGCCAAAGAAAGAAAGTTTTTTTTGCGAGCTTATCTATATACATAAAAGACTACTTCTGAAACCGTATGTCCGGGGTAATCTTCCAAACTACTGGACCGATTTTAACCATTTTTGTACCGTTAGATAGCTACAGTAACAGAGAGCAGGATAAGCTATAATTTATTTCTAAAAAGCTTAGTTTAAAAAAGTTATTATGGAAAATAGTAAATTTCATTTAATTTCCCCATTAAATAATTAAATTTTCAGTGCATTGTTGCAAAAATTTGGTTGCCATGCAACAACAATATTAATAGTAATCATGGTGAAAATTTTGAACCTAGGCTTCGCTGGAGTAAGTATGAAATTTATTGCTTTCTTAGGATTTTTATATTCATTTATGCCAATAATCGCTAACGTGGTAAATAAAAAGGGAATTGATTTCGGCAACAATTAGAAAATGAAAGTGTTTATAGTCAAAAAATTTCTAAGTTAGGTACGTAAGATGTTTTCACCAATGTAGTCACAAGGATATGAACTAATGATGGGACTTATTTTGCGTGTAATGTTTGGAAATACTTGACTCCAGTGCGATTGATATTTAAATATATATTTATTTTAATTTACAGGGTGCGGCAGAGAAACTTGCTGATTTTAATTGGATGCTAATTAGCAAGGAGTGGTTAGAAAGGATTGGGAAGAGTCTCATTTTAAAGAGAAGGTCCTGAAGTTTTGTTATCTCATAGTTTAGTTGTCGCCATGCGTTGGACGAAGGAGCAACGAGCGTTTACCGCCGAATCTTACTTTTCAAATAATCTTTCGGTGGTCGCCACTCAACGTGCCTTCCGAACTCGGTTCAAAATTCAACCCGTTGTTCCCATTCCTGGCTGGGAATCGACTGTTTTGTGGGTGAAAATATTCAGGGAAAGTGGGGGTGTGGCAAAAAGAGGCCCAGGAGGTCAACGGATTCCCAGAACCCTAGAAAACGTCGAAAAAGTGAGGGAGTCGTTTTTGCGCTCTCCCAGGCGTTCGGCGCGTAAACACGCTGCTGCTTTGGGGATTTTTGATTGGACACTGAGACGAAT
The DNA here is from genome assembly GCA_038373865.1 of Uloborus plumipes. Lineage (NCBI taxonomy): Eukaryota > Metazoa > Arthropoda > Arachnida > Araneae > Uloboridae > Uloborus > Uloborus plumipes. The sequence continues at coordinate 10,882 of JAXGGA010003659.1, forward strand.
TCTTCACAACGAACTCCAGTTTCATCCCTACAAACTTGCTGTGTTTCACCAGTTGAGTGATAACGTCTCCTTGAAAGGTGACGTACCGTGGCCGGCCCGCTCTTCCGATTTGACACTCTGTGACTATTTTTTATGGGGGTATCTCAAATCGATCGTTTACAACGACAAGCCCTGGACCCTGCAACGCCTGGAGAACAACATCTGGCTTACTATCACCAGCATCCCATCAGTCGATATGATCGAAAGAGTGCAACAAATCTAGGGTACATGAGTGCATCATTAACAGGGGCCGTCATTCTTCCCGATGTAGTTTTTAAATCTAACTAATGTAAAAATTCAGAATCGGTACCATATCTGATAAACAGTAGTAAACTGATACATGATGTACTTTTCCCTTAGTTGACTTTTCAAGTATGCAAGTTTTTCCGCCGCACCCTGTACCAAGCTTATAACATTTCCGATTTACCTAAACATTATTTGTAGCTTGCATTTGTATTTAAGGTGTGTAATGCAGTTTTTTAGTTTGTCCAGTCAGAAAAAATTGCCATTGTTTACAGAAGTAGCCATTGTGTGTATAGATATGCACTTTAATGTTGAAAAATTCATGAACGAGTGTCACTAAAACACCATACCCGGCCGAAACCCGGGCAGGGCCGGGTACCCGGCTAGTTTTTCATAAAACTAAACTATTTTAAAATGATTTGCTTAAAATTGATCACACTGTAATGTTACTTTACAAAAGTAAAGTCAAGTAAGGTCGTATTTTGCGTACATATCTGCAAAATATCCTATAAACAGGACATTAAATAACTTAATAAATGTGGCAACGGCGAACTATTTCAAGCCTAAAATGCATGTAAACCATTCCAAGTAAGAGTTTTAAGCAGATAAAAATTGAAAAGAATTGTTAAAAAAAACTTGGGCATAAATGCGTTAATGTGTCTTTTTTTCTTTCTTTCCAAGTACAAATGTAGTTATTCTTAAGCTAGAAATAAGTTCACCCACTTTTTTTCGGTATATAAATTCAGTTGTACTACCCCTCCCAACTCTTCCCTACTCTTCCGATTTCGAAAAGTTTTCCACATTTTGAATTTTGAAGAATCTCTAAAACCATTGTTCTTTAACGGGGCTATACATTCCTCTTAGGGAAGAGGAAAAATATGAAAATAAGCGAGCCTTTGAGCTTCACTAAGGGGTCATGGATGAATTATTTTCAACTGGTAAATTCTTTTAGCTGAGGGAAAAGTCGTTCACTAATTTTGACTATTTTGTCGGCCCCGCTTCATCGGGTAACGGATAAACGAATACCCCACTTATCGAATAAATCTACCCTGAAAAGTACCATAGACGCAATGTTAAAGATCTCCGCTTAAACAAATGCCCCGCTTAATAGAATAATATTTCTTGGAACCGGCAGTATTCGTTTAAGCAGGGCCGACAGTATTTGGTTTATAAAAGAGACAAAAAATTCGAACCAAAACAAAATCATAACGCAACGCACAAAATATCATGTGATTTACAATCTTAGAAACTGCCTCCAAAAAGGGGGTTACACACAAAAATGGATACACAATTAGAACTTTCAAGATGAATTTACAGCTGTTATTACTAAAATGTTTAAAAAGGCCTTAGTTTTCATCAAGTTGAAATTAAAAATTGAATTTTTGTGATGAACTCAACTTTTCGTTTCTCTTGTATACAAATTGAAAACATGTACTTAAATTAAGACGTGCTGTTTAAAACATTAACATTTTGAAATTGTTGAAATGTAGTACCTGTATTTTTAAGAGAATGAATTTGGATTCAGTTTCATGACACTTATTGTTTTTCTCGTATTAATTTGAAGAGATTAATGTTGTTTCAGAAAATTGTTTTGATTGTTGAAAAAAAAAAAAAAAAACTTGAAACCATTTGGAGCCTATTTCAAATGAGAGAGAAAGAAAATACAACGTTAATGTTACAAAATTTGTTACGATAGGGGAAGGCAAGCTTAATTTCCTCCGGTTTAAAAAAATAAATAAAATGTGTTTTTAAAAATCAGAATCCATTTTTTATGCCATATTTGAATACTTGATTCATTGCGTATGTACTGTGCATGTTGTACTACACTTAAATGTCAACCTTTTCATTATCTTTCATTCAGTTTTTGAATGATTATTCCACGGTAATAGACTAACAACTAATATTGCTCCCAACAAACACTTGCATTTGCCGTGTCGACCAAACGACTAAAGTTTCCCTGCGAAGAGATGGCAGGTCAACTGGAAGTGGAAGCGAACCACTTCACTTAAAAATAGTTTGGATAAGCGAGCAAGCACGACTTCACTGCTTATGCGTTCTCGCAGATCTGACCTATTTCAAAATGTGGTCCATTTCCGCTTCCAATCGACCCGCCATATCTTCACAGTTTATCTTTAGTTCTTTCAGAGAAAGAATCTTTCAGAAGTCATGCTGCAAAACATTTGTGGTATAAATATTAAACTTCGACTTGAAAAAGAAGATCAATTACAACTTTTTTGAGAAAATATAAGATTAAAATTCAGAAGAAGTCTGATAACTAAACTTTTTCATCAAAAGGCATTAATGTTCCCCTTTTATCAAGAGTTCCTGGTATTCATAGAAACTTGATTTGTGACTGGATGTAAATATTAAATTACATATCAGTCACTTTGTCTAGCGTAAGAGAAGTCAGACTGTTAGGTGACAGGTTCAAACCCTGGCTCAGGCATGGATGCCCTTTCTCTCTCCTGTCCTGTCCTTTCTTCATGTGAATGTACTGTTGTGCTGTAAATGGTTGCCTATCCAACAAACGGTTTCTTATAGCATGTGCGTCCTGCGGACATTGGCAGGCCGTGGTAGCCCGATCGGTAAGGCGTCGGACTCGTCACCGAAAGGACCCGGGTTCAATCCTAGCCGATCAAAGATCCACCGTCTTGATTAATGGTGACTGGAGGAAGTTAAAAATGTCGTGGTCACAAAGTCCTCCAAGTGAAACCATACCTCTGGGGATGCTGAGCCAAGAGATTGCTCTTCCCTTGGTCTGGTTCAAAAATAAGAACAAGAGTTATCCTTTGTGGTATTAAAAATACATTTTGGGATTGGGTGCTTCTCTTTGGGAAATTTTAAGAAATTAAAGGCAGAAAAAGGCAATTTTAGGATTTTCCTGGTCTTGTTATGCGGGTTTGTCTTCAGACTTCTGGGAGGGGCTTGAGCCCCTTAGCTCTCCCCTGGGTGCGCCAAGGCCTGACTTGCACCAAATTACGGCACAATTAGAAAAGTGAAGAAGACAACAACATTAAATTAAATTCAAAAAAGTAGTTTAATTTAAACACATTATTTATTGAAACAATTCAAAATGAATACAACTCATTCATCTTTTTTTTAAAATTCATTAACTTTTTTAATAGTCACAAAAAATTTTATACTTTTTTAAGTCTAAAAAAAAATCTTATAATAAATAAAAACAATTCTTTCATACGTCTTTTTACTGAAATATTTTTTGGGCTGAGCAATAAATATAACACTTGAGCCCAAATTATAAGAAAAAATAACTTATGTAACATAAAATAGAACAATTTATACCTTGCTTCTTTGAGCTGTTTCTGTCCAAAGTTCAAAAATAGTGCAAAAGTCATTGGTTTTATAGTTTTATATAGAAAAAAAAATTCAAACATAAGATCTGATTTAGCTATTTACACTTTTAAAAACGATTTATCTTTAACACAATATCGCTTGATAAAGTACTCCTGTGCAACCATTTCCATCTGAGAAAGGAGAGAAACAGTTGGAGCCATTTGAGCAGTATGGGTTTGATAGTTGCTACCTGCAAATAAGTTCAAAAATAAAGTTTACGATTATGAATTTTAAAATCTTATAAAGTTTGTTCGAAAGAATAAAAAATCTGATCAAGTAAACAAGAGATATCAACAAAAGTGCCAGAAATATTTTTCAAAAAGCTACTTCAACATAAAGTTTCTTTCTTTTTCTTTTCTATATAACTTATATTCAACTAGCAGTACCCGCACGGCCTACCCCCTCGTGCAGTCAATAAAAAATAATTTTTGGAGAAAGAATAATGTTTTGCCCTTCAAAACATTTAAGTGTAATCCCGAAAACTGCAAAGATCGAGCTAAGCCTTGGCTATGTTCACTTCATATAGAAATGTCGAAGTCAATCTTTCCACGTTTGAACAAAATGCCAACGGCTATTTATACTTGATTTTCAAACTTTAAGTGGGTATAAGTCGTTTCCACATGAATTTTTAACACTCCTGTTCACGGCACCATAGGTAGAAAATGTTTTAAAATAGATTTTTCATAATCGTTCCAATGATACCAAGATCAAGACGATACTATAATTATTTCTCTAGATAGAGCCATTTTTGGATCAAAAATTTAGATTTCGAATAAAAAACGAACTATTCATCAAATTTTTTTCTACTTGGTCTAACAACCTGCCCTGAGCGAACCAACACCTGCTGTAAAAATTGGAACGAATTTACCCCGGACACACATATTTTGGAGTTTGCGTTTTATATATATAAAGATTTAACAACTTTTTTTTCCCTTTCTTCTTTAGGCTATAATACATGTCTAAGTACATAATGTCTATTAGGCATTATAGCTGTAATACAGTCATAAAACTCTAATGAGTAACATGAATAAACATTGATTTTTTTTTTCTACCTGATCTCTTAAGTACTGTACAATAAGGCATGAGTTTAGGAAAATTTTTGAAAAGAAAAAAATTAATGTTCAATTTTGCAAATGGAGACAATTTTCGTCACACCCCAATCGATCCAACAACTTCCGTGGTTCTCCAATATGCTGATCAATATGTCAAGGGGAAATAAGGGTGTTGTCAAGGGGGGGAGGAAGGCTTGCTCTTGAGAGAGGGATGGGCACCACTGATGTATACATATCAATTGCACATGATTCAATAGTTAATAAAGGTAATATTACATATTTATTTTGTTTTAAATATTGTGCAGTTGTTAAATCTGAAAATTATAAGCTATGCAAGCACTGTTTAATAACATCTGTTGGAAAACTTTATGAAATTGACATAACTAGGAATGGGGAATTTCAGTTTACTTTGTACTGGCTAGTGTTGTATTTCGTGTGGGTAAGGGTTCTACAACCGGGATTAAAAAATACAAAAGAGGAGGACACCATTGGACGTCTAACTTCTTTATTCGTGAGACTTGTAATGCGCACAAAGCATCAAACAAAAGGCTGCTGCGCATGCGCGCGGCAGGAACGGGTTATTCCATTATGTTACACGTCCTTTTTTTTTTTTTTTTTTTTTTTTTACACACATAAAAATTTAAACTCAAGTTTTTAAAGATGTGAAAATAAACACAATTAAAACATATGCAAAATGAAAATAAACACAATTAAAACATATACAAAATGCAAAAACACATACACGTAAACACAATTTTTTGAACGTATTAAAATGGTAAAAACACTTAAATGCAACAATGTCAATTATTATTTTTCACACATAGTCCTGGAACCTTAAGGGCTTTCTTATTATGCGTTTTTCTCGTCTGGGAGTTGAAACAGTTCTAGGCGGAGTCACTGACAGTTTCTCGGGGGATTTTATAGGTGAGTTCTCCTCTACAATTTGGGTGGTCGGGGATTTTGAGTCTTCCTTATCTCCATCCAGCTCCTTGTTTTCTTTACTCTGATCTGGTCTGAGGTGAATTCTGTTTCTTTTAAGTTCGCTCCCTGCTGCTGTTTTTACCAAGTAAGATCTCGGTGTATTTAACTTTTCGATAACTTTTCCCGGGGCCCAATCTCGGTGCCCTAGTTGTACGAAAACTGGTTGATTTTTTCTAAGTGGTGACAATTTCACAGCCGACCTATCGTAATATTCTTTCTGTTTCCTTTGCATCTCTTGTAAATTCTTAATTGTTTCCTCTGTTGGGAATTTTGGAGTGAGTAGAGATGTTTTCTGTGGCATTACGGTTCTAAGTCTACGTCCCATGAGCATTTCTGATGGTGATGGCAATTTGGATTTTGGAGTGGTATTGTATTCCAGTACTGCTAGGTTGGGATCTCCTCTGCTTCTTATCACTTTAAATAAAATTGATTTCATGGTTCCAATAGCCTTTTCTACCATTCCATTTGATTTTGGATATTTTGGTGACGATGTCACGGGTTCTATGTCATATGACTTTGCAAAATTTTGAAACTGCTGACTGTCGAATGGTGGACCATTATCAGAATGCAACCTTCGTGGTATACCATGTGTCCTAAATATTTGTTTTAGTGCATTTATCACTGGTTCTGCAGTTTTCTTCGTCAATTTCTTAATTTCTATAAATTTTGAATGGTAATCAACACATAAAAGGTAGTCTGTATTTTGCAGATACATGAAGTCAATTCCGACATCTTCCCATGGCAGTGAGTGGGAGTGTACTGTATAGGGTATTAAAGTTTCTTTAACATTAGCACGTTGATGTTGTTGACATATTGGGCATGCATTTATGAAATTTTTTATATCCTCACAAAAATTAGGCCAATATACATTGTTTGCGGCTTTCTTTATGCAAGATGTTATTCCTTGATGGGCTGAATGTATGTTACGTAAAATTTCACTTTTCATTGTTGTAGGGATTACTAATCTATTTCCCAGAAAAATTAAGTCGTTGTAACAGTGCAGTTCTTCTTTTTTTTCCCAATAGCTTCTAGTTTTCTCAGGCATCTGTTTAAAACTTTTCGGCCAACCTTCTTCAATGTATTTTCTTATCAAAATTAGCTCTGGATCCTCTCTTGTCGCTTTCTTTAAAACTTCGGTCTTCTCATCTGTAGCCGACAACACTGTATGCACAACCGCGGCTCCGGCGTCCAAAAAACTGGTATCTTCGATATTTTCTAAAGGGGTCCTAGACAACGCATCCGCGATGTATAATTTTTTACCTGGTACATGTTTTAGTTGGAAATCATATTTAAATAATTCCAAAACCATACGCTGCAGTCTAGGCGACAGCTTATCTATAGGTTTTTGCAGTAAACCTATCAAAGGCTTATGATCAGTTTCGACCAAAAATTTAGTTCCAAAAATATAAAAATGAAACTTTTTACAACCAATTAAAATTGCCAATAGTTCTTTCTCTATTTGACTGTAACGTTGTTGTGTCTCTGTCAATGAGGATGATGCATATGCAACTGGGTGACCCTCTTGTAACAAAACAGATCCTAGGCCAAATTGACTTGCATCTACAGACACTGTGGAGAGTTTATCTTTGTTGTAAAAAGACAGGACAGGTGAGTTTGTAACACATTTTTTTAAGTCCTCAAATGCCCTTTGTTCATTTGAACTCCATACAAATTCTACATTTTTCCCAAGTAACCTCCTTAATATTCCCGTTCTGTTAGATAGATTCGGTATAAATTTTCCTAAAAATGTAATAATACCCGAAAATATTTGCAGTACTGTTTTGTTCTTTGGTGTGCAGTATTCTACTATGGCTTTAACTTTGTTTTCATTTATAGATTGCCCATTCTTCGACAAATCAAAACCCAAATACTTTACAGATTCCATTCCAATTTTACTTTTTTCTTTTGATAATTTGAGACCATGGCTACGAGCTCTATCAAGAACAGATATTAACTTTGCATCATGCTCTTCCTTGGTTTTCCCATAGACAAGTATATCATCAATGTATATTAAAATACCATTTATATCAATAAATATATTTTCTATAGTTTTCTGATACACCTCAGGTAAACTGGTTAACCCATACGGTAACCTACAAAACTTATAACGTCCAAACGGTGTAGCAATAGTACACAATTTAGAACTTTTTTCCGTTAAAGGGATTTGTAAAAATGCACTAGAAGCATCCAAAACACTGAAAAATTTAGCTCCTTCTAATTCCGAAAAAAGACTTTGTTGGGTTGGTATAGGGTAATGTTCCCTTTTAATATATTTATTTAAACCCCTGGGATCCATACAAATCCTTATTTCTTTGTTTGGTTTTTGCACAACAACAATAGGGTTGACCCAGTCTGTAGGTTCAGTAACTTTTTCAATCACCCCATTTAATACCATTTTATCAATCTCTGCTTTAACTTTATCCTTTAAAGATGCTGGTATAACTCTAGGTGCAGAAATTTTTGGAACAGCATTTTTATCTAATTTTATGTCATATGTGTACAATAATTTACCGAGGCTACCAGTAAAAACATCATTATACATTTTGAAAAAATCAACATTTTCAACAACTGAAATTGTTCTGTTTCTTTTAATAAATCCCAATTTTTCAGAAGAACTCAAACCAATTAAAATACCTGAATTTTGATTAACAATATAAAATTCTAAGACTTCAGCTTTATCGCCATATTTACATAAAAATTCACAAGTTCCTATGACGTTTAAAGAATGTCCTGTGTACGATCTCAAATTTTTATTTGTCTTCTGTATTTTTTCTGTTCTTTTAATAACCTTAAAGTGTGACAGTGGAAGAATATTTACTTCTGCACCGGTATCAATCTTGCAAGCAACCTTAGTTGTATTAATATATATATATATATTCTTTCCACACAGAATCAATTCCATTAATGACCGATGCTACACTAATTTCATTACTATCGGTTTCATATTCATCCGAGTCGTCCGCATTATCCACTACATTTATCTTTTTATTTTTGCAAACACTAGCGAAATGATTTTCTTTACCGCATTTATAACACCGCTTCCCAAAAGCGAAACATTTCCCGTAGCGATGATATGAATCACATTTGGAACATTTCTTCTTTACTTCCGCTTTTCTTTCATTTTCGAAATGATCCGGCGCCGCGATGTTTTTCTTTTTAGCTGACACACGCTTGTTTACAGTTGAAGGGATGCTAGAAGAATTATTATTCTCTTTCACTGCAAGGACCGCAGACGTATGACTCATCAATTGAATTTGCTTGCTGCTCGATTCTTTAGCACGGCAATATTTAACCGCCTGCTCTAAACTTAAATCCGATTCTATCAAAAGCTTTTCTTTAATCGCGACATCTTTTATGCCGATGATTAAAAGGTCACGAATTAAATTTTCCTCTTGTGTTTCGAAATCGCAATCTTTAGCCATAACCTTTAAATTCGTAACGAAAGAATCAACGCTTTCGTTTTCGCCCTGAATGCAGTTGAAAAACTTGTATCTGGCTATTACTGTGTTCTTTTTGGGTGCGAAATAGTTGTCGAAACTGTCTACCACAGTGTCGTACTTTTCAGCGTCCGTGGAGCTTAATCCAAAACTGTTAAAAATGTCCAAACAGTCCTCTCCCATGCATGTTAATAACATGGCTACTTTTAATTTGTCTGCTTTATCTGCTTTTTCTGTTGCTTCAAGGTAAAAACTAAAGCGTTGTCAGGGCCCAATGCAGGCCGATTTTGCTACCGTTTATCGGTACCTTCACAAAAATAAAATGACAAAAACGGTACCTTTACAAAAATAAAATAATAAAAATGACACCTTAACAAAAATTACATTAAAAAATCGGCATCTTAAATCATTCTAAATAAAAAGCGGTATCTTCACAAAGCTTGTTGAAAAAAATGGTCGGAAAAAGAAGTATTTTCACGAAATTCCAGGGACCCATCGAATCTGTTTTCCTTTGCTCAACTACTAGCTTAGAAAAGTTATTATTGAAGACGGTGTTGAACGGAACGAACTGAAATGAAGCGACGTCCGAGACGTCCATTGTTTACATTGCATACATTAGTTTTACTTATCATTTTCATTTTTTTAATGCAGGAAAGATCGTTTTAAAAGAAAAAAAAAAGATTCCATGCCCTTATCAACTAACTTTTTGTCCCACTCCTTCAAATAAACTCAAAGTTATGTGCTTTCTTTACCATAGAATATATTTAACACATATATAAACAAATATTTCATTTGATAAACTCATTTTAAGCATTTCAATGAAAAGTGGATTAATTTGCATTTTTATTCTTCCCATTGCATGATTTCAAAAGCAGTCCTTTCCTAGCTGTTCAGTGATAGAAAATGTATGTTAATGAAAGGAAAATTCAAGAATAAACTGGAGCACTTTTATTTCTATTGATAAGTGAAATTTAAGGTTGTTTACTGTTATGAAAGGAAGAAAAATAGTCTTCACAATTACTCAGGCATGTTATTACTTTTTTTTTTTCAGTATTAAGTCTTTTTTTATGGTGTTAGTAATTTATAATTTTTTTTGACAATGTTAGTTCTTTTTGTATTATTTAATATGATTATGAATGTAACAACGACATGAGTTTTTTTGTCCAAAATTGAATAACTAAAAATGTGCTGTGAAAAAATAAAAAATAGCGAAAAAATAGGATGACGATTAAATATATTCACAAAAATAGGATGGCAATTAAATATATTCACAAAAATAGGTAGTAAGATAAAAATCCTGGATTGGGTCCTGGTTGTTTAAATTTCTTCCAGTTTTCTGGAATGTTACCTTCCAAGCTTAGCGATGTCGGCGACTTAGCTTCCATCTTCAAAATTGGTATAAAAATTACTTACAGTTTGGGAAAGCAGTCCAAATTTTGTTCTGTTTCAATATAAACCCAGTTGTTCCGCTGTCACCATGTTGTATTTCGTGTGCGTAAGGGTTCTACAACCGGGATTAAAAAATACAAAGGAGGAGGACACCATTGGACGTCTAACTTCTTTTTTCGTGAGACTTGTAATGTGCCACAAAGCATCAAACAAAAGGCTGCTGCGCATGCGCGCGGCAGGAACGGGTTATTCCATTATGTTACAGCTAGTAATTTTTCAACGTGAGGAACATAATTTAAAGTAATCAGTTTATTTTTTATGCATCCTATAATGGTGGCTGGTAAAAAAATATTCATTGACTGGTAAAATTTCCAAAACTGGCCCCTGAACATTACTGTGATAGAAGAAGAGCCAATTACAAGGAAATAACATACCCATTTGTGCTTTCTTTTGTCCATAAGTGACTTTCCCATCAAACTCATCAGAGGGAACTCTAATATCAGGATCAACTTGCTGAATAGTGCAATTTAAATGTTCTTCAATATCGGCTAAATACTAGAAAGGAAATCAATATATCTTTAACTCATCATTTTCAAGTTAAAAAGGTCGAAACTTTTAAACTCTGAAGGAAAAACTACAGAAAAAAGTGGAAACAAATGCAATGCTTTCTGAAAACACAAAATTCAAATCCCTTTTGAAACTTTTATTTCGAAAAAAAAAAAAAAAAAATGATTTTTCAACTTAATATGTTAAAGAAACAATCTTTGCCTTTAACCCTTTATGTCCCCACGGGATTCAGAAGTCCCACTTATATTAATTTAGTATTATGAATCCTAAATGGCTGGAATCATGCTGAAGCTTTTAAATATCATTCCTTGTACTTTGCTGAGAAACCGACAGATGGTATCTGCGATCGGAAAGTTTTCTTAGGGGCCCTAAGGTGTAGGGGGGCTTAGACCCTACTGATTGAAAAAAATTTTACACTTGGTACATATGTTGTTTGATGTACTTTCAACCAAAAAAAAAACAAAAAAAATATATAAAAATTCATTGCTAAATTAATTTTGGACGTAACCCAGGTAGCACACTTCGTTGAATTAACGTTTTTAAACCGTTGCCAGCGTTGTATATTCGTTAGGTTGTGCTTTTAACCATTTTTCAACGTTTTTGTAACGCAAATGTTTTCCGTTGAAAACCAAGTCCAAAAGCGGCAGCAGTCTACATCTCAACACTCTCGTCTTCACTTGCAAGCAGCCATTACTTCAACGGCAGACAAAGAAAAACATTTGTAAAGAATGTTCATCTCAAAGGTACGTAAAGTATTGGAAATTGTATTTTACTTACTATAAAATATTTTATAATTCTCTGTTTTCCATTTTTCCGTATTGTTTTTTGTTTTATAATTCTCTGTTTTACATTTTTTGTATTCTTTTATAGTTATCTGCATTCACGTATAAAATTTTAAAAATCTATGTGCATCGTTAAAATTAAAATTGTATGTAGTCATTGGTTAATTGTGGTTCTGTTCTTTTTTTTTCTTTTTAATTTCATTGATTATGTGAATTTTGAGAAGATGCATCCAAATATTTAAAGGAAATCGTAATTTAATTTTGGGATAGATATGAAAACTTCAAAAGAAGGTACGCTATTCTAGCATTATTATTTCGAATTGATATTTTGGAATCGGCTGCCATTTTGAAAATAGTTGTCGGAAGTTATATTCTGTGTTTACAATTTTATTACGTTTATTTTTTAATTAGCGGATTCATATCATTGCTAAGGAATAAAAAAATATATTTAGATGCTTAGAAGGATTATTAAACAATATTTAAATAAAAATATGTAGTTTTTACACATTTTTATCAAATATTCGGGTAGAATCCTAGTTTATGGTCCGGCGATAAATGAATAAATCTGGCAACCACAGAATTAGCATTGGATGATTGGATTGTTTGGCGACTTTAAGCAAAATGGCAATCATAGAATTATCATTGGATCATTGGATTGCTTGGCGACTTTAAGCAAAATCGCCAAACCCGGACCATAAACTAGGATTCTACCAATATTCGAAATATTTTGAATGCAAGGTTGAGATTACTGTATGAAACATAAGTTTCGTACGAAAGAACTATCTGCAATTATGCAGCAGTCAGTTTAAAGGGACAAAATCAGGATTAATATAGTCTAGCTGTCCATCTTCCCTTGTGGTTGAATTCGACTGTTTCCAAGGGGGTGTTTTACCCCCTTTTTGGGGTAAATCAGTTCATTTCAATGCAGTCTCAAATGATATGAATTGGCACGACCACTTGGCGATATATCTCAATGCTTTTGGTCGCCAAGTGATTGACGCCAACTTGGCGAATTATCGCCAACTTGGCGACAAATTTGGCAATTTTTTTTTTTTTTTTTGAATTTAGGTTCAATTTGGCGCTATTGGCGATATTTTGCGAAAAATCCATTGAATGATGTTAAAATCGGCGATAATTGGAAAATTAATCATTGTAAAACATTTTTTTGCACTGTTTCGTGGCAACTAGAGGTGTAAATGTTTGAACTGCTACCTTGCTCACTCCAAGCACTATTTTAACACTTAAGGCACCTACTAAGGCAGGAATTTAAGTGAAACAGGCGATCGCAAATTGCAATCGCTACTGAAAGTGAATTACATTAAGACGTTTCTTGATAAAAACATCGTGACGTCAGCGTGACGTTAGCCTATGAAAAACGAGCTAGATAAAACGTCACAGCCTACTTAGCGAATAAGAGGAGATCGCTGACTGCTTGTGAGCTCTTATTGGCTCCACCCGAAGTGACGTCAGTGTGATTAGCATTTATAGCGATTGTAACTTATCCAAATTTGGTAATTTGCGATTGCAATGGTGAGTTGCGATCGTCCGTGTTTCACTTGAATTCCTGCCTAAGTTATTTACACGTAAAAAGAAGTTGTGTGGGGTCCAAACCAGATTTTTTCAGTTTGACCTTTTCCACGAAATTACTAGGCCTAAATTTTAAAACCTTCATCAAAGAAGTTGAAATTGTTTTGTAATTTCAATATAATCTGCTAAGGAGAATTTTGGGATTAATTTTCTTATAACTATAAAAGTTACAAGTTTTTAAGTGAAAAAATAACGCATAGTGTATTTTTTCTACTATTTTTCAAATTTTGGTGATTAAAATTTAATTAAATTAATAAAATAATAATAATGCGGTTCAAGCAAGAAGTCTCTGACATACCATTATGAGGGAAAAAAAAACAATTATATTATTTAATTTTAACCCTTTGAGCGGCCGCGACGTAAAATTCCGCTTTTAGATATTTCATTGGATGAATTTACCGTCCAGAATTTTGAAAAAAAGTACCAATGAAACTAGGAACTTAATTATTGATCTCAAGTTAATTTCAAAAAAATAAAATCTCCATATATTATTTCTCTAAGCCGAATCCTATACCCGGTCGAAACTCGCTCATTTCTTTATCGAATTGCAAGAAAATTTATGATTTTGAAGCTTATCCCGCGGGCTATTGACGAAAATTAGACCCACCCTCTAAAAAGTGTCGGTTCGTTTTTTATTCGAACTTCAATTTTTGGGCACAAAATTGACTCTATCTAGCGAAATAATTGTCGTATCGTCTCCATTTTGATTTCATTCGAAAGATAAAAAAAAATGCTTTCTTTAGAACGTTTCTCCGCTAGCGCCGCGTAACGAGAATCTCGAAAATCCACGTTTAAGCGACTTATAAGCGATTGAAGTTTGAAAAAGTTAAATTTTTTGCTCAACTGTTAAAATCGTTATACCATTGTTGTTCAAATCAATTTTAAATGCGACATTTCAAGCCAAGGCTTAGCTCGGTAAACCTTAATTCTAACTTTTATTGTTTCAAAATACTATGGTAGTTTTGCGATAACGTTAGTATTTAGTTTAGTAGTAGTCTTGGGTATTTGATTTTAATATAGGGTATCACTTTTGTAGTAGTTGTAAAAGTGAACGTGTCTTTGATCTCTTTGAAAAGTTGTCAGAACGACGGCAGTAGATGGCGATGTCGTGCAAACGTACAAGATTTTACATTTTTTTTTTTTTTTTTTTTTTTTTGCGGAATTCCGCACGGGTCACCTAGTGTATTACTTAGAGGCAGAAAAAAAATTATTAAGTGGTTCTAAAGTAGAACCCATGGCACTTAAAGGGTTTTCACAAAATATTGATGACAAAAATGGAGATTGTTTTAAACTTCTCAAATTAAAAAAATCAAACTTTAAATTTTCTATTAAATTAGTTTTTGCTTTTAATGTAGAAAATATGTTTGTAATCATAACGTTTTATAGAATAAACATGAAATAAGTAAAAATCTTAAGAAACAAACAAAGTGTCTAAAAGAACCAAGTCCTCTTAATCTAAATTCAGTTTAAGGCTTAATTGTGGACCTCTTAAAAGTAAAAGATTTTACAATTTAGTAAAGCTGCATTTGGAATATAATTTTTAAAAATGTTGTTAAACTTATTTATCAATCTATAATGGCTTTTCTGTTTCCA
This sequence comes from Uloborus plumipes, assembly GCA_038373865.1. Lineage (NCBI taxonomy): Eukaryota > Metazoa > Arthropoda > Arachnida > Araneae > Uloboridae > Uloborus > Uloborus plumipes. Next base: position 25,903 of record JAXGGA010003659.1, read on the forward strand.
GATGATCGATACGATTTTTTTTTTTTTTTTTGCCGGAAAACTTCATTGAATCGTAAGTTTCTTTAACTTATATTTAACTTGGTCATGTTTTACGAATTTAGCAAGCATTAAACTATTGCATGAAAATTATGTGTAAAATTTCCATCAACTTTACTATCAGGGCTTTTAGGACGATCTTTTGTCCGAAAATGAAATAGAGAATTTCCAACGAGTTTCTTCAAATTTTCAATTTTTGCACTTACATCCCTTTGCTTCTCCCTGCCTCGTATTAGAAATACATTGCTAATAAGATAAGCTTGTATTTTGACAACTTCTTAATGATAAAATCTTTTGCGAAGTCTCCCTTAAACATCACATAAAATTTCAATTATTCTCCTAAATCGTATGAAATAACACTGAAATCACTACGAATTTTGCTAACTAAATCCTACCAACACTCATTGATTAATGAAAACTATTTAAAAAAGAGAAAGAGAGAGAGAAAATAAAGGAAATAAAAGTGATTAAGAAAAAAATTTTGCTACGTTTTAAACAAAAAAAAAAATAGTTATATTTCAAACAATTACATTTAGTTAAAAAAATGTATATATATATATATATTATATATATATATATATATATATATATATATATATAATATATATATATATATATATATATATATATATATATATATATCCTTCATATAAGTTCACTTTTTTCTGCTTTACAGATGCTGTACGACAGAATCGATGCCGCAAAAACGCAGAAGATAACAATGTCGAATGGAGTATTTACACTATTCCTCAACCATGCACTGTTGGAACAAAAAAATTGAAAAAAGATCAAATATGAATGTTTCTTGAAGAATATAATGTATAATAATTTTTGTCATTTAATATTTATTTATTTTGTATTTCGCTGCATTTTGCACATGCTTATTTAATCTCCTGCTACATATTGTTTGGTTAAATTTAGATTTTATTATTGGGAAACATTTATTATGAGTGCTTGGACTTGAGTGAAGTAATTTATTGATTATGACTTAGTTAGTTTTTGATATCGTATTGTATTGTATTATATGACTGATGGATTTATATTTGCGGATTTTCAAGTCTATTAAATATCTGTTTTATTAAATTTATGTATTCTCAAATTTAAAATTCCCCAAACAAGTTCTCTTACTTGTCTAAAAATAAAGTTTTTAAATGTTTAATTTTGTCAAGCAGTTGATTTATGAAACAATTTAGTTTCAGTCTTTCATCTTATTTAATTTATAATTCTCTAATCTCGAAATTCGTTTTCATTGCAAATGGCTTATATTGTATTGGGTCCAACTGTATATATTTTATTTTTCGAAACTTAAGGCTGTTGTCCCAAGAGATTGGCGCCAAGGAAAAAGAATAACCTTTCGTGATCAAAATCAACTTCAAATAACATTCCAATCTTTGTTACATTCGACTTGATTTTCAGTCAAGAATAAGTTCTCTTAGCATCGTAGAAAAATTTTGCGTTTTTTATATTTAAATCAATTTTTAATGAAATCTGCCTTGGCGACGGTTTCAGAATAGCAACCCTAACACCCATTAAAAAATAAAAAACTTTGTATTCTGCCAAAAAACACAGCAATAATTTAGCAACAAACATAACTAGCGAAAATCCACGACTCTGGGGGTCTTACTGATAATTTTTAAATTTCATTTTCATTACGTTATATATTTTTAATTTAGGGCATTCAAAAAAATATTGAATCTACACTATTTTTAGTAGTATTTTTCACATATAGGTGTCACTGCAGTAAGCGTTTCTGCACAATAAAGGCTCTTTCCTGCTTTTGCTCTAATTGACTGCCATAAATCACTCGTCTAGCCCCAACCCTCCCCCTGCGAGGAGCCCTCCCCCTGCGAGCGTGCTGCCCGAAAAAACACTGATCCTTTTCTTGGGAGGTAGAGATAGCCCAAAGGGAGAGTTCAGTTATTCCACTGCTTTGAATTCACAATGCAGTCTGGAATTCGGCCGATAAGAGTTTTAGAATTTGATAATTTGGGTTCAGAACACTGATTTGCTTATGCATTTTGCAATTTCGGAATTATCACCATTATTTTCCTCACAAAAAAACGCACACTATAAATAGGAGACTTTAATTACAATATTTTAATATATTCTAAAACAAGGAAAATATTTAAACGTAATTCAGGATTCTTTGCTCGTGTATGTTCTAATATTACAACAGATTTATAAAAAATATTCTGAAAAGTATATAAGCAAGAGCATAAAATTTTAAAAATATATATCCTTTTAATTCAAATACTGCATACCAGTGATGGCCAACCCGCGCAGGGCCGGATTACTAAATAGGCAACGTAGGCAGTTGCCTATGGGCCCCGGGGTTTTAAAGGGGCCCCGAGAAATCCTGAGGATATCCTTTTTTAACTTTAGATGGCACTGTTAGCTAAAGGTTAGGAATATTATTTGATACAATATGCGAATATAACTTAAGTAAACGTTCATACTTCCATTCAACTTCTTTCTCATCACCGGGGCTCAATTTCTACCAAAAGAGGTGCAAGAGCCCAAAAGTACCCACAACTTATTTTATCGCGTGAATAGCACGAACTTTGGCTAAAATATTTAATTTCGTAAGTGCAGCAGCTTTACTCCCAATACAAATTAAGCCTTGCTCACCATCAACAATTTATACTTGTAACAATCACTATGATTGGTTATGTATTCCATAATAACAATTATAAATTATTAAAATATATTTGCGCAATATATATCAGTTATTTAAAATCTCATTTATCAAATCATTACATCCATATGGTGAAGGGGCCCCCTCATTTCAAATGCCTATGAACCTCCAAATCTTTAATCCGGCCCTGAACCCGCGGCACGCGTGCCACAGAGTGGCACGGCAAGGTATTCATAGTATAAGCGTAGCGTCGGGGGGGGGGGGGGGCACAGGGGGCACGTGCCCCCTCCCTCCCTAACTTGTTGGACACTTGTTCTTTAGAATCTGAAATTTTATGAAATCAGAAGGAAATTAATCGTCGGAATATCATTTGCAGTTATTTTCCTTTATTTTATCTTTGAATTATTACCCACATGTATGTGGGTGAAGGGGGGGGGGGGGTCACGGAGGAATTCCTGTTCTTCGTCGAAATTTTCAGTGTTTGGCACCAAATTTTTCCCGAAATTGGGGGACGAAAATCATCAGAAAGATTATTTCCATTTATGAGCCAAAACTATTGTCTGAAAGATTTTTTCTTTTGCCTAAAACAGTCCTTAAGATTGCTAGTATTGTTTAATGCAGTGGTGGCCAACCCGCGGCACGCGTGCCACAATGTGGCACGGTAGACCAGTAACAGTGGCTCGCGAAGACTTTTTGAACAAAATCCAAAATTGAGGAAAAAATGTCGATCTCAAAAATATTGATAAAAACTAAAACCCTTAAACTGATAAATGTCATGATATTGTGACAATTAAGTGTCAGGAGGCTGGCTTAAAAATTGTCTGAACTACAATATTGCAAAGTACTTAGCGTTAGCTTCGGACATCCAACGGAAGCTGTGACGCTACAGACAATGCTTTGTAAAGCATATTTGTGCTTGACACGAATGAAACTTTCGATGCTGCAGAATGGATTCTTGATCTGCAATAGTTTCAGCTACGGGTGATGAAATTGAAAAAAAAAAAAAAAAAACTCTGCAACTAAAATTAAGAAACTAGATTGGACAAAATTTGGCATGGTTGCACAAATGAAGACCCTTAAATTGTTTTTGTTACATTACTTGAAAATAATTTGGGAAAAAAACTTCAAAAGTGTCATCGAATTATCTATCACAAGTTCCTTGCCAAGGAATGAGACTTTTTCTCTGTTGGTGACCCTGTAGAGTTAACTGTATTAACAAACTACGAATTAGAGCTCTGAATGTTTTGTGAACTTTTCCCAGGAGAAAGAGGAGAGTATGGCAAGTTACTCCTTCATTAAAATGTGCAATAGCTATCCAAAGGAAAAATAGTCATAAGATTTTAGAGAGTGCGTTTTCAAAATATCTGGAAGGAAAGCAATGAGGACTTGCCACTTAGAAATGGAGAATTTTGAACTAATTTAGCATGCCATCTCTTAATATCATGCGTTTAAGTAATTTAAATTTAAGATTGTACAAAAAAAAAAAAAAAGGGTTTCCTAAACCAGTGGAGGCCATCTACATTCTTTTATGATGAAACTTCAGTTTCTTTCTCTCTACTTTGGAGAAAAAAGAATAAAACATTAAAAGTTAATACTGAAAGTATCAACCGAAATTTAATAATTTTCCAATGGTATATGGAGAAAATTTTACACCGATTTTAAGTATTCATTCAGTGTTAGGTTTGATGATTTTCAGGATCATAAAAAAAAAAAATGCTGATATTTTCAAATTCTTTGTTTATTTCTCTGCAAGACACTACTTGTTACCCTTCTGAAATCCAAATCGGAATTACTGACCTTTTGCATTGGTAATCAAATATAAGAGCTTACTTCAACAGAAAGTCACCCACGTTGTATAGAAATTTGTAACAACAATTTTTTTTTCACATTTACACACTTTAGCCGTCTGATGCTGTTGTAGATTTGGCTAAAAATACGCTTCTAAACAAATATTTTTTGTTATGAATGCAGAAAAATCGAAATACCGTTGAATACTAATTGATTGCACTTAAAACAGTTAAATTTCTTAGGATTCTTAAGAACTAATCCTAAAATTAAATACTTGGTAGAAAAGATGCAGACTCATAAACCACATTAAGTACAGACTGTTTAATTTTGAGAATAGAATGTTTGATGTTATTTGTTTCTACTTTAAGCATAAGAAAACTGACAGAGTCTATAAAAATGTTTGTTAACAATAACTCTTAAGTTCGGACTTGTTTTATCTTTATTATCATTTAGATTTAAATTACTCAGATTTACGAGAAAAAATGTTTCATTTGAGTAAGGATTACATAATCAGCCAGCATAAAATCTATTTTTAACTTTAAAAAAAAATCAATTGGTTGGAAAAATACAATGTGGCATTGTGGCACGCTGAGTTTTTTTCTCTCCAGATAGTGGCACTCTCCCGAAAAAGGTTGGCCACCCCTGGTTTAATGTATGGCATCTGGGGATGTTTTGCCCTCTCCCCCGTCCAATTTCTGGGGGTCACATTTTATTGTAACCTCCTCCAAGTGTGTGGCATTACTAAAATAATAATTTAGAGAATTATAAAAGCATAAAATCATACTATTTTGTTTGCTTCTTTTCAAGGCATATTTTTTTAGTTCGATGTAACTACTAACTATGCTAAAAAATAATTTTAATTTGAAAATATTATTTTCACGAAATCTGGCTGATTGAAGGAGGGAGAGGGAAAGAAGGAGAGAGAGAGAGATTAAAAAAAGATGTATGACCCATTTCTTTTATCTCATTGCCATGTAATGCAATGAAAAAAAAAAAAATATTCAACTATGGGATTTCTGTATAGAATTTAATTATCTTTCTTCACCAATGAAAATTTTAAATTTTTTATTTGTTCCTTTCAAGCATTTGTCATTCATAATCATACCAGAAAAAAATTAAGTGCTAAATGCATGAAAGTAACAAGAAAAGTCTTACAGTGCATAATGCAACAAAATACACTATTTATTCTTGTCTAAAAACTACTTTGCATTACGTAATTTGTGAAGAAGTAGATAATCTGAATGCATAAGTCTTGTTTCAAATTGATTTAGAAGCTTCTTACTTAAATACTATGGCAAGTAAGAATATTTAGGCTTATATTTATAATCGTTTTCGGTACAGATTGTTTTTTTTTTTTTTTTTCAGAACTCATTTTCGAATCTTTTCAAGTTGTATCATTGTAATATGACAATTTTCCTAGCTGATAATTTGCAAAAATGTAATACATATAATTATTTAACTGATATATTACTGTATTCTTTTTTTTCTTTTTTAGTAAAAACGTATTGAAGAATAAAAACTCGGAGGCTTTGGTGACCTCTCTTCAGGGCTCCCCTGACTTCAGGAAAAGTTAAAGTAGCAAGCTGTAGTTGGGTATATAATGTTTTAGTAGAGAATGAGTGGTTTTAAAAATATTTCTGAAAAAAACTGAAAAAATCCAGGGTTTTCATCCAAAACTAGAAAAAACTTGGATAAATCCTAGGCGGGCTGGGCTTTTTTCAAAAAAAAAAAAAATGGGTTTTTTCAAACCCTGATTTTGAAACAAACTGAATTTAGTAGTTAAAGGGGGTCCATTTCTCTAGAACTGCGCTTGCGAGTGGGTCATGCCCCTGCCAAAGAGCCGTACAGATAATTTATCTCCACGATTAACAATTTTTGAATTTATTTCATCTTAAGATAAGTAATATTTTATAACTATATTTTCAAAAAAAAAAAAAAAATCCCACAAAATATATTTGAATAATATAACTTTCGTTTGCTATGGGAGTAATATTGCAGTCGGCAAACACTGTAAAATATATATATAAACGTCAAGAGTTTCAAATTAAAACGTATCACAATTCTTTGATAGAATATACATCTTCTTTGATATAATACCTGATTATTCTGTTTTAACAACCTCTTGTTTTACCCTTCGAATAATACTGCGCATTATTACACCATTTTGGTGAAATTACGTAAGGTTTAATAGTTAGGTGACTTACCGCCACATTCGAAGTAAATTAGTATGTACTATTTCTGTACTTCAAAGTGGAGCCAAACCAATGATGAAAGTGTATAACAATTTCCCAAGAAAGTTTTTTACTTAACATAGCATTTTCAAGAAATAATATGTGAGAAGGATTTTTCAACTAAACAAAACATACTGCTTCCTAGATTAAATGCATTTATTATTTAAAAAAAAATCATCTTTTTTAGGCAATTTTTGGTAAAAAATTTGATACACATGAAATAATGATGATTCAAATATGCACACAGGCTCATAAAATTTGCATTCATCCTTACACGATGAGCACAAATATATAAAGGGGGAAACTTTCAATCAACCGGAATTTGAAATGAAATTAGCTTAAATTTCATTCAGTTTGAGTAAGGGTTCATTGAATGCAAAATAAATGTAAAATGAGCTTGATATTGAAAATTATACGCAAAAAATTTGGTTACCATGAAATAATGATACAATATGCCGTTACAGTAAAATATATACATCCCTAAATAAAATTATTTACTCTGTTTAGGGAGCGTCAGTGTGATTGCTTACATTACACCGCAGTTTATGCGTTAAATTTGCATTCAACCTTAAAAGATGAGCAAAAATATCATTCAAAGATGAAAAATTTTCAGTCAACCGGAATTTGAAATGAAATTAGCTTAAATTTCATTCAGTTCAAATTGAGTAATGGTTCATGAAACGCAAAATAAATGTAAAATCATAAATAAAATGAGCTCGATATTGACAATTATATACAAAAAATTTGGTTACCATGAAATAATGATACAAAGTGCCGCTCGTTACTGTTAATAAATACATCCCTAACTAAAATTATTCATTCCTTTTAGGAAACCTAAATGTGATTGCGCACGATAACCCGCAGTTTTTGCAATAAATTTGCATTCAAATTTACAAGATGAGCACAAATATCATGTTAAGTGGAAAAAGTTTCAAGTTCTAGTCAACCAGAATTTGAAATGAAAGTAACTCAAATTTAATTCAGTTAAATTGTGTGAGTAAGGGTTCATTGAATGCCAAATAAAAGAAAAAGCATAAATAAAATTAGCTTGATATTGACAACGCACAAAATTTGGCTACTATGAGATAATGATACAAGATGCCGTTACTGTAAAAATATATACATCCGTGAGTAAAATTATTCACGTCGTTTATGAAACGTCAGTGTGATTGCGCACAATACACCGCCGTTTATGCGATAAATTTGCATTCAACCTTGCAAGATGAGCACAAATATCATACAAAGAGAGAAAACTTTCAGTCAACCGCAATATGAAATGAAAGTAACTTAAATTTCATTTCGGTTTAAATTGAGAAATGGTTCAGGGAAAGCAAAATAAATGTAAAATTATAAAAAAAATGAGTTTGATATTGACAATTATATACAAAATTTTGGTTACTATAAAATAATGCTACAAGGTTCCCGTTACTGTATCGTAAGTAAAATTATTCACGTCGTTTAGGAACGTCAGTTTGATTGCGCACAATACATCGCAGTTTATGCAATAAAATTGAATTCAACCTTACAAGATGAGCACAAAATATCATACAAAGAGGGAAAGAAATGAAATTAACTTACATTTCATTCGGTTTTAATTGAGTAAGGGTTCATGGAATGCAAAATAAATGTAGAATCATAAATAAAATCAGCTTGATATTGACAATTATATACACAATTTTGGTTACTATAAAATAATGATACAAATTGCCGTTACTGCAAAATTATATACATCCGTAAGTAAAATTATTCATTCCGTTTAAGGAACGTCAGTGTGATTGCACAATATACACCCACAGTTTATAGAGTCTGCAACCGCCCACTAGTCAGCCACGAACGGCACCCGATCAAAGGAAAGCATGCAAATCGGGCCACAATATACGCGATACCGACAAAAACAGAAAAGTGTCACAGTCCCATTCATATTGTAGACTGGACGTCGCCGTATGTAAATCACCACTTCAATTCTCAGAGGTCAACCGGCGGTGGAAGGGAAGGGGAGAGAGCATAAGCGGATTTACGGGGCGTCATGGGATGTGCTGCACCTCTAACACTTTTGGTTCGATTTGAAAACAAAATTAAATTTCTTGATAAAATATACTTTCTCAAGAAACATTGTTAAAAAAAACTTTTTTTGTTCACAGCTATAACACAACTTAATTTACTTGAAAGCAGCCTTCCATAATTTTCATAATAATAACTAGCTGATCAGCGCGAAGCATTCGAATTCAAAAATTCGGTTATTTTGAACGGTAATTTACTGAAAAACAGGCACAAATTGAATTGTTATTTTTCGCCCATTTCAAAGAAAATAAAACAGAAAACAGGCTACCGAAATAATGTTAGATAAAGTAATACTCAGTTTCTTGTGTGACCCGTGGGTGTTACCATTCATTGCCAGTGCGAAAGAAATATGAAAGAAAAAGAAAGATAATGAATAATTGCATACATCAAATGAACACAATTCTTAAATTATTTATAATTAAGTGCTGGATGTAAGAATAACTGTACACTGTGCTGTATTATAAATTAATTGTAAATATGTGCTTATTGGTGATGGTTCCAAATCACCCTTTAGGAGGCGATTGCCCCCAGGTTGGAAACCACTGGGTTAGAGGGTAACGGGAAGGGAGAGATATCTACAAAATTTTAAATCCCTAAAACGCCATTTTAGGCAATTGACCTCGTCGTTAGAGAAAGGGCAAGTCTTCCAGAAATTTTCGGAAATTTATCAGAATATAGAAACAGAAATTTAGTATTCCCCCAGAAGCGCTCTGAAGCTGAAGTCATAATATTGTAATTTTAAGTTATCTTTGGTGATGGGGCCATTTGGGGAGGGGGAAGGGGAGTTATCGAATGCTCTCACCTGGAAATTTTCCGCAAATAAAAGTCTAACAGTGGAATTTTAGGATCTTTTTGGTCTTTGTTCAAGAGGTCATGATAACCTTCTGATTCCGTGCTTCTTTTTAATTAGTTGCCCTCTGAAGTTGACAGTCGGGGCACGGGTTCCGAATTTCCCCCATAAATCTAGCACTGGAAAGCACCTATCCTTTCGTTACGCCACTCGTGAAAAGATTAAAAATTGCCATCCACCTCTAGCTATGCGGGACGGTTTGCTGTAACCTCTAGTACGTTTTCTTTTTTGGGGCGAGAAGTTCAGAAATTATTTTGATAAGGTGTGTTTGTTTATTTTTGGAGAAAATAGGGCCTCATGGATCCCCTTATATAAACACCCTTGGAGTCAAACTCATGGGGTGAAAAATGCTCTTGGGTTTCCCTTTACGTTTCTTACTGGCACCGTAAACATCGGTAGTGTTTTCCGGGAGAACATTTCATTGTTGATGAATTTTAATAAGCCCGCCTCCAAATAAATAAATAAATACCTTAATTGCTTTTTAAATGGGAGATCCCAGTACAATAAGGCCCTGCGAGGGGCCCTTATAGCCATAATATTAAGTGACGATAATCATTTAGAATTTGGACGTTGATGCAGGCCGGTAATGTTTGTTTTTTTTTTTTTTTTTTTTTTTTTTTGACAATAGAGTAGGTACGACCCTGGATTTAAGATGTTCAAATCGACAGATGTTTAAAATTTTCTAATAATTTATCTGATAGTAGTGGTTTTGGGAATGTATCTGATAACTTCAATAGAATAATAGAGACGTCAAAAGTTTCGGAAAGTTCTCCTACACCATAAATTGAACTAAACGTAGCACCATACTTTCAAACAGATGAAACATCAGTCAAATATTGCCAAATAGCTTTTTAGTTTGATATAGTTTTTTTTCTCATTTACCTAAAGGCAAAAATGATTTGTCGGCGCGGGGCCCCTTGCTCCTATACCATAAATTGAACTAAACGTAGCACCACACTTTCAAACAGATTAAACATCAGTTAAATATTGCCAAATAGCTTTTTAGTTTGATACAGTTTTTCTTAACATTTACCTAAAGGCGAAAATAATTTGTCGGCGCGGGGCCCCTTGCTCTTACACCATAAATTGAACTAAACGTAGCACCATACTTTCAAACAGATTAAACATCAGTTAAATATTGCCAAATAGCTTTTTAGTTTGATACAGTTTTTCTTAACTTTTACCTAAAGGCGAAAATAATTTGTCGGCGCGGGGCCCCTTGCTAGCGCGGGGCCCGATTGGGCAAAATCGGTCCAATCGGCCTAAGACCGGCCCTGAGTGCACCCCCTCCCTCTGATTTTTTAATGACTAAAGAAAATATATTTGAAAAAGAGATATTTCAATTTTTAATGTTTAAAAACTTTTTATGTGGGAATTTAACTGAACTATTTGCGCTATTGCAGGTAAAAATACTTCAGTATTTATGGCTTCTAATTATGAAAATATTGAATCGTTCAGCTTATGCATAAATATTAAAGTTATTTAACTCTCATAGTTACAAATAGGAGAAAATTAGAAATTTGTAATAGCTGATTATTAATTACTGATTAACAATATCAATAAAAAACATAATTTTTTATGAAGTTTATTTATTGAAAAATAATTAATGTTATAGCCCCTTTGAGAGATGAACCTGGGCCCCCTAAGAAATAAAATATAAACTACACCACTACGCAAAAAAATACCCTATAGCTTCGCACTGTGTCTTCTTCGAAAAGGATTACAGCCGGTACCAGTTTTGTCCACATCTGCCTGAAGGGTTTGTTCGTCCCCCAGCGACTGCTATTATTCTCTTACTATCCCCTAATGAGTAAAGCTGTCAAAGAGCGCTTCAGTGAGGGGCTAATATTTTTTCCCCTTGTAAAGGGAGTGAAATTCTGCGCCATCTATTTTGTAAAAATGTAACTACACTTGAAGAATTTTCCTAGACATACGCCCTTAATGTCATAAAAAAAATTGCATGTAACATAATGTATATCATAGTAATATTTTTTATTTAAATTTTATTCATTGCACATGTTAGCAATAAACTTGTTAATTATATTTTACCTGCTGTCGAGTTTTAGTTGTTGCACTATATATTTTTCTTCCTTTTTTTGCGACATTTTTTGTCTATTACCGATTTGTGCAGTAGATACATGTGTTTGAAGTATTCCTAGAGCAAAGGTTTCATATTTAACTCTTTATTTAATAGAGGAATATTCAAAAAAATCTGATATGGACCCTCACACTTCCTTTTACGTGTAAATTTCTTAGTAGATGCCTTAAGAGTTAAAATAGTGCTTGGAGTGAGAAAGATAACAATTCAAGCATTCACACCCCTAGTTTGCCACGAAACAATGCAAAAAAATGTTTTACAATGAATAATTTTCTAAATATCTCCGATTTTAACTTCATTCAGTGGATTCTTCGCAGAATATCGCCAATAGCGCCAAATTAAGCCCAAATTCAAAAAATAATTCTTTTCGCCAACTTGGCGATTTGTCGCCAAGTTGGCGTCAAACACTTGGCGACCAAAAGCTTGGCGATATATCGTCAAGTGGTCGCACCAATTCATATCACTTGTCTACATTTTAATTAACAGTGATTTACCCCCAAAAGGGGGAAAAACACCCCCTTGGGAACATTCGAATGCAACCACAAGGGGAAGTGCACAACCAGACGCCTCTCATCGTCTATATTCCAATCTAGAAGCTTCTATGGTGGATAGTTTTTGAGTTATGCGACATACATACGCACATACATACGTACATACAGACGTTACGAGAAAATTCGTCGTAATTAACTCAGGGGTAGTTGAAAAGGATTTTTCGACTGGTTATATGTTGGTAGGTATAGATATGCACGTGCTGAAAGGTCGAGAAAACTACTCAATATTCATTCGGGGGTGAACAAAATCAAAATTTAGACCCAAGATTGAGTGATTTTTTTTTTTTTTTTGCGATCACAATGCATTCTTTACTACGTAAAAGGAAGTAAAAAAGCCTTTCTGATGTTCATGGAAAATTTCTACATAATGCACGTTTGTTACAACGAACTTTCAAAGATGGCTTTCATAAGATACAGCACATATTAGCGTTAAAGACACGCTTGATAGTAACGTCATTTCAACGGAAAGCGTTAATTTTTTTAACGTTGAAAAAAAAGCATAAGCCACGAAATATATTAGCGTTAAAAACAGGATTGATACTAACGCAATTACAACGGATGGCATTAACGGTTTTTCAACGTTGAAAAAATGGTTGAAAAATAGCATAAACAATAAGACATATTAGCGTTAAAAACACGTTTGATACAAACGTCATTTTAATGGTAGGCGTTACTGTTTTTTCAACGTCGGAAAAAAGGTTGAAAATTAGCATAAACAACGAGACATAGTAGCGTTGGAAACACGTTTGACACCAACGTTGTTTCAACGGAAAGTGTTACGTTATTTGAAGGTTGAAACATTTGGTTGAAAAACAGCATAATCAACGAGACCTATTAGCGTTGAAAACACGTTTGATACTAACGTTGTTTCAACGGATGGCCTAACGGATTTGCAACGTTTAAATAACGTTAAAACAACGAATGTGTGCTACTTGGGAAAGGGTTAACCATAAACTCTCTGATGTATAATGACTTTGCTTGGAGCACCAAACCTTTCATTTTTAAACTATTTTTGCTCTCAGCCAAATGACACGGTGACTTCAAGAGCGGCCTAAAATAGTTTTAAATTTCTACTTCATTTTCTATTAAAATTAGTGTTTTCTAAGCAAAAAAGAAAAAAAGAATACGGTACCTGTGGTTCATTATACCATATACAACATCCACCTTGATCGGTTAATCTAGTGTTCCAGCAATTTTTACCTCGATTTACACAGTTAGAGTGATACCAAACCTTTAAAAAATGGTAATGACATTAAGAAAAAGGAAATTAAGAAACTAAAACAAACTTAGATTCAAGATCAAGTTTTACCTTTTCTGGTACTGCAGAAACAAGAGAGATAGCTAATCCCATTCTGGAAATACCACAAAAATATGAGTAGACTGAAAAAACTGCTAATTCAAAAAATTAATAAATAAACAAAAAAAAAGATAACATGCTGAAACTCTATGTGCGTGTGTGTTTGTTTTTCCGTTCATATATAAATCACTAAATATCATGAAATAAAAGCAAATATTAAAAGAAAAACATGCATTCAAACCACACATAATACACATATTTATAATAACTGATATTTGTAGTAAGCACAAGAAATTTTAAACAAACAATGGAAATTTCTTCTCAATACTGTAACATAATACTACTTAAAAAAAATTAGTTCTAAAAATAGAAAGAATTACTGCTGACATATAAAATTTATTTTGTGTTCAGAGGATGCCCAAATCTCAATTTAACTTGAAATATGTTTAATAACCAATTTTGCTATAACACAATAATTATAATAATTTTTTTTACTAAAATGAAAACTGCACAAATGCCTCAAATTAAAAAACTTAACTGTTGGAAGAATAGCAGGAAAAAGCAGTTGCACGGAAAATTTAAAATAAAACTGAAATTTAAGAAGAAAAAGGGAGGGGGACGAACCAGACTGAAAAAAAAGGGAGGGAAGTGAAACAAAAAAAGTACTTTAAGGGGGGAATAGAATCAGTTCGGGGCCCCGTGCACACAATTTATGAAACTCAATCACATTTAAGAAAAGGATGGTTTTGCATTGTTTTTTCGTTAATCAATGTTTGAAATTATAAAATAATAAAAAGTCATTAAATGATGCAAAATATTTTTTCCTATTAGCATACCTTTCAGCTCTACCTACTCTTCCAATGCGATGAACATAGTTATTCTTTTCATCTGGTAATGTAACATTAATCACTAAAAAGAAATAGATATACATTTCACAGAGTACAGTTTTAAATGAACAAAACAACATTAAATGAAGAATAGTTACAGAGTGGACTCGAGAGAGCTGCTACCAATCCAAGTTCCTAACTCGCAGTTGTGAAGGAAAGATTGCTTAGTTCAAACTGATTGGTGCAATAAAAGCCTAAACTCTGGCACAGCAGTTAGTTATTGTGTTTGATAGTTCAACAAGGGTTCTCTTATAATTCATTTAAAACTCATATTAATATCATAACAATGTTTAGAAGGATACTTTAAAGTTTTCACACTCTCTTAGCCATTTAAATAAAACGAAGAATATGTATGTATGTATGTGTGTATATTCCCTATACAAATCCAGTTTAAGTCGGATCTGGAACAAATTTGGCAAGGAGATACTTGGTCACACAGGAAAGATCTAGGGGGATTTTCAAATGTCAAAAAAGTACGGAACCGTTTGAATTTCTTTTTAAGGACTAAAAATGGGTTGAAACTGCTTTTTGTACCTGAAATAATTTTCAGATTATCTCAATTTTAAACTTATTGGAAAGCTCGCAAAAAATACCTTTTAGGGGGATTTCCTTTCAAAGATTTCAAAAACTCCTAAGGGCTAACTTTCACCAGAAAAAAGATATTTGCATTTTTAAATTTGGAAATATCCATTTTAAATCGGATTTATTAATTATCGTTTGAACGAGCGTGAAAGAAATTACTAATAAGAAAACGGCTTTGCCATTTTTTATTGAACAAAAACAAATAAAATTCTTGATTTTAGGCTTTTCCTGTAGAGGGAGATTTAAAACTTTTTTGGCGATGGATTAATTTTTCGTACGGTGCAAAATGTCAACTTTAATCAACGCTTCCTTTATGCTAAACGCCTATCACGTTCTGGTTTTTAACATAGAGCAAAAATTCCCCCTTTGTTCAAAATGCTTTGCCATCTATCAAAGTTCTTAGAAACAAAGAAATTGTCAGAAAAACTAACAATTGGATGATTTTTAAATTTAAATTCAGAAATGAACCAATCAAAAATTTAACTTGAATATTGTTTGGATCCATCGCCAATAGATGCAGGCCACAAGGTAGCACTTTGTTCCTAACAGTTGGATCACTCTTTGAGGCAAATGCAGTAGGCATTTAGTATTTTGGGGGCGTTGCTTTAATCTAATCGGGACTTCTAGACTCACGTGTCACTTGACAAAACTTTTATTTTTAATGCAGCCCCGAGCAAAAGCCGGGCGACGCAGCTAGTTTCCCTTCAAAAAAGCATATGGGGCATTTCACGGTATTTGTGATATGTATTGAAAAAGTACATTCTAAAGTATATGAATATCATATTGTTTTCATAGTTCACTATATATTATGTTTGTAATTGCACTCAGAACATTGAAAATGCATTTTTCACTGCTACGGACTCTACATTGAATTTTTCTTTAAAAACTAAACTTTTATTTCAATTATTGTTACAGACTCTACAGTCATCATTTTCACAATCCATAATTTTTTATAGAACGCACTTTTTAATTAAAATTGTTAGCTATATTAGAGGTGAGCCTTTACTTTATCTGTCTCAAGTACCAGCTTTGGCTTAAAAATAGGTTTAAGACAGATTTAAAGAAAAATTCAATGTAGAGTCCATAACAGTGAAAATTGCATTTTCAATGTTCTAATATAAAGTGAATTATGAAAACAATATGATATTCATACTTTAAAATGTACTTTTTCAAAATAAAAATTTTAAACTTTAAAAAAGTTTTGTTACGGACACCCCTATATCACAAATACCGTGAAATGCCCCATATGCTTATTATTATCAGGGGTGATAGTCGCTCAAATAAACAACCCTGAAAGCCAAGTTTGAAAAGTAATGAAACCTTGAGAGCTTACCAACACTCTGTGTAACATTTGCAGGGGTGCCCTTAATAAGGAGAGGGGTCATGACACAGATTGCACCACAGAAATTTTAGGAATGGTGTCTTCCTTTTTTTGGGGGGAGGGGGGGTACTTACTGGTTGTTTGGAAAAACTAGGAATTAAATGTGAAAGGGAACTATTTAAATATTGAAATTTTAGTCATATAATTGGAAGATCTATTGTATACATAAAGAAAAATACAAAAAATAACTTCCAAATGAAAGTTGCGTTCATACGACTTTTGTGCTGAACATGGCATAATAAATATTAATAATTAACAGAGAATATAAGATAAAGAAAAGGTAAAGTAAGAATTTTTTAACAACTGAATACCTAAATAACGGTTGAATTCTTTTCAAGCTTGAATTAAATTTGCAATTTTCAATAACACAAAATAAAACAGTTATCATAGATAAATAAAGCTGTTGCAGTTTTTGTAATTGAAAAAGGAAACAGCATTTTACCATATGGCACACCCGAAACATCAATACCACGAGCCGCAACATCTGTGCAGATGAGAAATTTCACATCTCCTCGCTAAAACCAAAACAAATAGAAGTTAAAAGCATATCAACAGTTAAGGTAAGACGACCAGTAAATGAACGTTGAACACTTAAGCGAATTTTCCTTTTCAAAAATTCATAGCATCATTAAAAATGGTAGAATTTGCTGCATGACAGTAAAAACATTTTAGATGATAATCAAAATTATTTTTAAATAATTTAATTATAGTTTTAAAAAACTTAAAATACGCTTTTAGGGATTTTTTTTGCTTTACAAATGTAAAAGTAATATACTTAATACTATCATTAACCCTTTGCACTCGAGCAGCGCCGATACGGCGCCCGGCCGATTCGAAGTGGCAACTCGATCGGCGCTGCTGCGGCGCCCAAGTGTTTTAAAACTTTCAATCGAACTAAGCTGCTACGACGCTATGGTCTTTTGTAACTGGATCTCCTTATTTACAATATGCAATAAGATAGATTTCTCGGAAGTACTTTCGTGGACAAGGTTCTGCTTACATTGTAGCCAAATCTTAGCTCAATTTAGTTAGTCTCAGCATAGCATTCGCTTGAAACAGTCTTGGCAGTAATTACAGTATCTAAAAAGTGTTTGAACCCTAAAAATATGGAAGAAGATCAGATCAGCTCGAGTTCGGACGAATTCGATTTTGCCGCTTTGGATGATGAACTTACATCGATTTCCGACGGATTACGCTGCGAAAAGAAAGAATCCAGTGGTGAAGACAGTGATACAGTAAGAGGTGTAAGACGACGGAAAATTAGAATTATAGAGAGCGACAATGAAGCTGAGAGTGCAAGCAGTTCAACATGGGAACTTTGGATATTGTTTTACAAAATATCACACCAAAACTAATTACAAAGTGTAATATTTATTAAAATTTTGTTATACATAATAAATTTCTTGTTTTCGACATATAAATAAATAAACTAGTGAAATTTTATCATTTATATATGTTTGTTCGCTTATAAATGTTTTTCAATTACTTGTAATGTGTTCGCCGAATTTGGCCGAAATCGTCTCGAGTTGCTGGTTCGTGCAAGCGAAAAAGGCCTCGAGTGCAAAGGGTTAATGCTAGGGTTAAACTATATTTCATGATACTCTGATTTCCACCTGATTTTCAAAACTATTGAATATCCACTAAGTTTACATGCACTTAATACATCAACATGTTTTTTTTTTTTTTTTTTGAGCCTTTAGCATTAATAATAGTATTAAATATATTACTTTTACATTTGCAAAGAACATGAATTTTATCATTTATTCAGAGTTACAGACAAACAACTGAAACACTTATAACACATCAACATGTAATAATATAGTTTAGCCTTTAGTATCAATAATAGTACTAAATATATTACTTTTATATTTGTAAAGAACGTGAATTTGATCTTTAATTCTGAGTTACATACATACAAACAAACCTATATGTGGAACTAATAAAAGCGTATTAAAAATTGGGAGAGCTTTTATGGTCCTGCATCATATTTTATGGGGTGTTGAAATGAAAAAAAGTGCCTAAACCCAGTGAATGAACTCCCTTACTAATGGATTAGAACAGCAGTTTTTTGGGCAATTTCTTTCTGCAAATGTGTAGAAAGGAGACCACATTGATGGACCTCATTCTGTTGATTGACCTCAAAAAAATGCTTTAAAACCCTATTCTTTCAAAAAAATTTACGAAGTGTTCACTCACTGGTCAACCTACTCTACAATTAGTGTACAGAATTTAAAAGAAACAACAAAAGAACTTCATCGGTAGCCCTCGGATAATACCTTAAATTTTTCCAAGTTTTCTTTTCTTTCAGGTGGCTTTCTATCTCCATGTAAACAGACACACGAGTAAATATTATTTTTGCTACGTGCGCCTAAAAAAGAAATCCATCACTAACGGAATTCAAACATTATGCACAAAAAGGTACATATAATAATGTAATATATATAATATATGTATAATAGAATAAGGACAAATAAATATAAATGTAGATTCAATAAAAATCAAATTTTAGATATAAAAACCATGATTTAATGTTTTCCAACTATGAAACTAAAATCTGCCTTATGAAGAAATAAATGATTGTGATATCTATTGATTAAATTACAATAAATTGCTCCTTTGCAACTAATAAAAGTGCTATTTCAATGTATTTTGAAGATTTATTTTCAAATATAGCCAAAAAAGATTAATATGGTACAAAATACAAAACAAAAGTGTCTAATTTTTTTAATGGTGACTAAAGGTGAGAAAAAGATTGCCCTCCTTGCCTTTTTTGTAATAAATACCTTGTTAAGAATGGATGTGGTTGTCATTTTAAAATTTAATAAGTACTTTTAAACTAAGTTTAGTGAAAATTTTTCTGAAAATGTTATAATATTCTATAAACAATATAACAATACATAACAAAAAAAAAACAAAAATAAAAGAAAAGAAAAGAAAAAGATAAAATGCTTTGAAAATACTGCCCTGCTAAGCGCAAAAGTGGTACCTGCAGTCAAGCTCAAACTGAGAAAAAACTCTTTAAAGTTTTGCACCTCCATGAATTTGATTTGGATGATACTTTTTCAGAAATTTTTTAAAAAATGTTTTTTGTTCTCAAATGACCAGAAAACATCGTATGTGGGTAAAATACCTCACAAAAAACCACCTGGTGGCATAACTCAATTTCATTAAAAAGTGCAGATACGACTTTTGTGCTTAGCAGGGCAGAATAGTAAGAGAAGAAAAATTCAACTCTAGATAATGATCCCATTTTCAGAGAATAAATATTGCACTCACCACCACCTAAAGCATTAAGATGATTTTCCAGGTTATCACAATCAACTTTAGTTCGACAAAATATTATTCCCTTATCCATTTTATGCTCATTAATTGCAGTAACAACATACTCTCCTTTCAACAATTTCACAGCTTCTGACAACATTTCTAAAAGAAATTGAACACTACTTTAGCAAACACAGCACATATCCCAAATGCAATCTAAATGCTTATTAAGAGTGAAATAACAGATAAAACAATTTGGCTAATGATTTAGAAAAAGGTTGCAAATTACATGCATATACAACATCACTCAGCATTTTAGTTTTTATTATTTGCAGCCATGGAAACATAAAGCAACCTTCCAGAAGGAATCAGAGTTCGCCAAAGCAGGCCCAGCCCGAAAAAACCAGCGCAGGTTTTTTTGGGTGGGTCTAAAAATTTTCAATGAACAATGATGCTGACTATTCGTTTAAAGTGTCTTTCATTCCACGCTGAAATAACACAATGTCAATTGAAATATTTCAAACTTACAATTCTCTACACTGCCTTTCTATGACTCTCAGTTCATGCAATAATGATATTGGAATCCAAATGAGCGAGCTGTAAATCAGGATTTGCCTTCACAAAAGCCTGTTATTAGCCTGCTTAAGGCCATACTTGTTCATTTGGTCTCAGCTCTCAAGAATACTACCACAGGTTAAAAAAAACATCATTTACTGTATTACACTATAGTCTTTGTGTACAAAAGTTCAAAAGGTGCTACTCAGCAAATGCATGTGCCTCTGAAATTTTAATCATTAAAAATGCCCAATTTGCATTTTCATAAAATTTAAACTGAGCAGAGTGATTTGTTGAGAAAACAATTATATTTGCATCTGAAACTAAGGATAAAAGGAATATCTATGAAACATCCAACTTACCAGGAGTATTACTTCCATATCTAGTATTATCTTTGGCATGCACTTGATCAGTCTAAAATAAAAACATACTTAAAAACTGAGTGAAATGAGATAACTTGTATAAAATTACAACTAAACACATTTAAAATAAGTTGAAAACTCAGCAAACAGCTATAAAATACAAACCTCCTCATCAGTGCATAAAAACGAAAAAACGGTTCACATGTCTCCAACCAACAGTCAAGTGAGCGAAGAATGAAAGCCAAACAGAAGTAAATAAGACCCAAGGAGTGGGAACGGGAAACGATTATGTCAGAGCAGCAGAAATACGAGGGCATCTACTTTCAGGAATATGTCAGGGGCAAAAAAGTTTTTCAAAGGAAAGATTTGCAAACTCTAAAGAAAGAGGGCATGCTCGACAAATTATTAACAACAAAATTTGAATTTTTTTTAGACATCATAAGATTCCCAAAAATTTAAATCATAAATGGAAGAGCACGCATGAATAATTTTGACAGAAGAAAATCAAAATTTTGACTGCAGGACCAACAATGTTGTGAAATAGAGGAGCATTTGCAATCCTGTTTTTTGACACAATTAAAATTGAAATTATGATTACAGGACCAACAATGTTGTGCAATAGAGAAGTGTTTGCAATCCTGTTTTTTGACAATTATTGGTTTTCAAATTTTTAAAAGCTTAATTAAAAATTACACGGAGACATTTTATATTTATACACAAGAAAGAAAATTATCTCAGTAACAGTACCTGGATTGGTCTTTTTAAACTTTTCCATGATGTATCTGTTCTTGGATCCACTGTACACACCTAAAATGATTTTTACATTATCCTTAACATCTCCCAAAACATTAATACAGAAAAGAAATTCAGATCTAAGAAGTAAATAATCATAGCAAACAAGTCTGCAGAAAAATATGCTTACAACATGATGCACAGTTTCAGGCACACTATCTTCACCCTTGAGGTCTACCCAAGTAGGAAAATGCATCAATCTCTCCTTGATTTAAAAAAAAAAAAAACACTTAGGTGTAGATTTTACAAAAAATTAAGTCTGAATTTTTACTTCATTCATAATTCATAGTAAACTTCATTTTCAATAAAGTAATTCTAAAATAGCATAAGAATAAAATTATTGAATTACTTATAGCATTGTGGATTGGTTTTTCATTGATTGAAATTTCACGGTTTTATAAAAATTAAAATATTTCCTTGCATTAAGCATATATCAGGCTCTTCAAAGTTTTTATTTGATAAATTATTATCATCAAAAAACAATTTGGTTGATCTTTCAGACAGGTAATTCAAACAGGATTTTTTAAATTCAAAGACGTAAGTTTCTTCTCTTCTGTTTGCGATCTATGAAATTGAAAGCATAGGTCTGGAAAAAATAACCATTATATATTTCCTTTTTAGCATTTTATGTCAAGTCTAGATTTTGCACAGAATCAAATCACTTTAGGCTAAAACAGAAAACTGATCAGCAGCACCTCAGTCACAAAAAAAAAAAAAAGATAGTATGGCTATGAATTGCTCTGTTTTAAAATAGAGAACATGTATTAAAAAAAAATAGACTATTTACAGATTGTATGAGACTTATTCTTCTGAAACTGAGAAAGTAATTCAGGAAATCTTTTCAAGCATACTTTTTTTTTTACTCTATTATTCAGTTTTCATTTTTTTTTTTTTAAATTTTTAACTAAGACCTATTTGTAACACTATTTTGCAAATTCAAAAAATGATTTAAATAGCACAGTTTTTAAAAATAAAAATACATTTATTTCAAATTTAAAAAAAAAAAAAGTAGATGCAATCAAAAGGAAAAAAATATACTATAAAACTAAATTACTTTCTCTAGTTATCACAAATAAAATTTTACAGGATTTTTTAAAAAATAAATATGAAATATTACTTACAGCTAGCTTTTTCACATCAAAAGAATGAAGTGTAGCTGAACAAACTGTCATCTAAAAATATATAGCTAATTTAGAACACTTAGAACTTTAACTAAAACATAGAATAAGTAAGTGATGTAAAACACAAGAACTTACTTGCAGTCGTTTTCCATCAGGAGTTATTTTTGGTATTTGTTGATGAATTCGATTTATTAATTCTCCATAGCCAGCTTGAAGTAAACCGTCCTGCAAAAATGTGTCATAATATAACAGTTCTGAGAACTTTATAAAAGTTCAAGATACAATAAAATACTGTTACAACAAACTTCAAGGAAAGGCAAATTTTGCTTGCTTTAATCGGAATTTCATTGTAATGAGATTCAGCAACAAAATGGCAAGCATAATAGGGCTACACATTGATTTTGATGAAAGGAACATTTTGTTGGACTGGTACGTACTGTAATGAAATTTTATTGTACATGTTTAACACTGATGTAGTACAATAGTCCTTTGACTCAAACAAATACAGAAATTTAAAAAATGAATCTAAATGATTAAATCAATATTTGTGGTATACTGATGATGCATTATATTATAATTAGAAGGGATGTAATTTTGTTGATGCTAGAAATAGAGGCTTTTTAAAAAACAAGAAATAAAAAGTAGAATTTCAATAGAAAAAATGCACTTCTGTACAAAGATTCATGAAACATGTTTAAAAAAAAAAAATATTAAAAGGGGGGAGGGGAAACAATTTAAAAAAAGAAAAATTTAAATATATCGGATTCCGAGTCAAAGTCAGGGACTCTGTGTCAGAGTCTATGATTTGGAGTCCTTAAAACAGCTCATTCAAAAAAATATTCCCCACACATTCTTCATGAAGAGCATTTTCAAACAAAGTTTGTAAAAGGCAATCCGCCTTTAAGTTTGGGATTTACATTGGTCTTGAATTTTCCTTAGTTGCTACTTTTAAGTTTTTGAACTGCTCAAAATTGAACGAAAATTGTTCAAATCAGAAGGTGAAATGAGGAAATGACGTTTCCTTGCCGAGATCTTTCAAAACAAAAAAAGTTCATTCAAATCGGACTATTTACTCAAAAGTTAAATGGGGGTGACAGGTCGTTTGAACGGATTAATGTTGATCAAAAAATTGTTCAAATCGATAATTGAAACACGAGAATGAAGTATCCTTGATAAGATCTTTGAAACACGAATTTTTTTTTCAAATTGGACTGTTCATTCAAAAGTTATTAGCGGGGGACAGGTTGTTTGAATGGTTCAAAGTTGAATGAAAAATTGTTCAAATCGAACGTGAAATACAGGAATGAGGTGTCTTGGCGAGATCTTTTGAAGAAAAAAAGTTTGTTTAAATCGGACTATTCATTCACAAGTAATTGTGGGGGGGGGGGGGGGGCATACACATTTTTGCTCATCTCAAAACTCTATTTTGCAATTTTTAATTTTTCGATATTTATTTATTTTTTAATTTCTTTTTGACTTTTTTCCTAGAGGCAATATTTTTTAGATGCATTAAGCCACATTTAATTCTTTTTTTCTATTTCTTTTATTTTAACGGGAAAGTAGGTTAAAAATGACAAACAGTTATATGGATAATAATTTTTAAAAGAAACTTGCATCATAACTTTTTTTCTCCCATGCTGAAGTTCAAAAATAAAACAAAATTTGCAAAACAAAATTTGATAAAAGTATTACTTGAAAGATGAACTACTATTATTACAATGAAAAAAGACAGAACAATGAGTTATTTAATATTGAAATCAATTTTCAAATACTATTTTCAGTAAAAATTTAATCAGTAAGCAAACATCTCACTAAACCAAATGAAAATTCACATAGAAACATTTTGCATTATATTGAATAGAAAAGAACTTACAGCTTCATCCAACACAAAAAACCGGACCTATAAAAAACAAAAACAAAAAAGATCAACACTTTTGTTACAAACTTGTTTTTTGTTTCAAAATTAACTATGATACAAACATAAGTGCAACAATTAAAGAATGATTTTTGGAAAGAGAGTTAATTCTCATGTCTTGATGGTTCCTGAAATTTTGAGACAATCAGATCAAAGTGACAACAGCAGCGAAACATTTTTTCAATCCACTTTTTAAAAATTATCTGTTTTTTTTCCTACTTAAAAGTAATTAAGATAGCCAGTAAAAATTACCAAAAGAATTTTCAGAGACTATTCATGCTCAACCTAAATTCATCTTTCCCTTTCACTTGTCAAGAAAGACTAAAGTATGCAAATTACCCTCAGCAAAGCTGACTAAATTATAGATTTCAAAAGGTTAAAACAAGATTGGTCATTAAAAAAAATAGATCTTCATGAAATGTACAAAAATACACCCTAAAGGATGGGGGGGGGGGGGGCATGCATTATTTACCTGAGCAAGAGATAGTTGACCGGTAGAAATCAAATCTTCTAATCTTCCAGGAGTGCCCACAACAATATCAATCTATGTATAAAATTACATTATACACATTATGAAATCTGATGTCTTAAATTTCAAATGAGTTGTTTAGGTATAGAAGCAATGCAAATACAAAAACTAATATAAATTGAAACACAATTATACTTACACCACTTTGAAGCACCATAATTTGTTCTTTAGCAGATACACCTCCAATGATAAGTAATTCTCTACAAAGAGGAAATAACGATTAGAATATAACGTAAAGGATTGCAAGATGCATGCTTAATTTCTGGTAAATATCCCTAACTTAATAAAATAGCCCCTTCTGTTTTTATAGTGATTTTAATTTTATAGAATTTAATTTCAGTGTATGAGTACAATTAGATAGACAATTAATATTATATTTCAGGGATTTTGGCAATTTCTTTTCCTACAAAATTAGAAAAAAAACAAAAATGAACTGTAAGGGACAAGGACAAAGAATGCTTGAAAAAAAATCGAAAGAATCTGTCTCACACTTCTTAACATCAGTAACAGGTAAAATAAATGATGATTTTCAATGTTAATCCAGATAAAAATCAAATATACCTTATAAATCCAAAAAAAAAAAATGCACAGTGCAAGTTTTGAAATGCTTATTAACAAAACTGTTCCAAATATGTCTTGAACTATGTAAGTACAACCAAGTTATTAATGCTCTAAATAAAAACAAATATTTCAAAGATGATCGAATATTACATACTGTCTGTTTGCGTTTTGTGCGCCTAGCAGCCACAAACGCTTCCATCTGAAAAAGGGGAGTTAGGTTTTGGATGCGTACTACCCGACGCCTTCAGCTTTAGTTCGCTTACTACTTCCTCGTTGCTTTACCCCTATTTCAAAAAAGTCCAAAGAGACTTGGGGCGTGCGCAGATGAGGGGGAGGTCGCACGAAAAAATTTTAGACAGTACAACTCATTTCAAATACAAAATTCAATACAAATGTCAAACGTAATTTAACTCCCAAGTTATTCATTTTGCAGGGTTTAAACTTATCTGTTTGTATTATATTTAATAGTTATCAATTTTTTATTTTCAAAGTCAGTGATCATATTGATATAGTTATAAGTGTTACAAAAAATATTTGTCATTACATACATCACTTTAGAAAATCAAGCAAATATGTTTCATTTATAAAGAGTTTCAGTACTTAGCTATGACAATTGCACTTCAGAACAGGTTAAAACTTACTTTACAGTTGGATTATGAAGAAACTTTTTGAAGTTTTGAATACATTTTAAAGTCTGAGGAAGAAAAGTATTAATTAGTAAAATATTGTACTTAAAATATACACACACACATACATATATATATATATATATATATATATATATATATTAGGGTGATTCAGAAATGTATGGAAAAAAAAAAACTTTGTATTTTTGTGCGTCTTACCCTCTTATTTTGTGCCACTATATATTAGGGGGACCGGAAAGTAATGTCGTTTCTGCGCATGCCAATACTTGATTGTCATTTGTCAGCTCATTGTTTGGTTCAGAGGCGTACCAAAGACATTGTGAGGTTATAGTGATTTCTTTACTTATAGACAATTGAATTACAATTTTTTTTTTTTTGTAATTTTGGGTAAAATGGCCAGCCAAATACCAGAAGAGGTACACATCCGGCATTGCATGCTCTTTGAGTTTCGCAAGGGAAATAACGCAACAGTTGCTACCAAAAACATTTGCGATGTTTATCCAAATGCACTGGACATTCGTAAATGCCAAAGGTGGTTTTCCAAGTTCAAATCGGGTAATTTTGATCTTTCCGACTCGTATTGATCAGGAAGACCATCAACGTTAGACAACGACGTGTTAAGGGCGGAAGTGGAAGCAAATCCGTGTCAGACGATCGAGGAATTGTCAAACAGTCTCAACCAACCTTGGTCGACCATCCAAGAACATTTGAAGCAGATTGGGAAAGTAAGCAGAGCAGGTGTTTGGGTCCCGCATAATCTGTCCGAACAGAATAAGGCTAACCGATCAATCACATTCAACTTATTGCTTCAACGACACAACACAGAAGCATTTTTTGATCGCTTGATCACAGGAGATGAGAAATGGGTCCTGTATGATAACCCAAAACGCAAAAGGCAGTGGCTCTCTCCAAATGAAATCCCTAGGAGTACTGCTAAGCCAGGTTTACACCCCAAAAAAGCGCTTTTGTGTGTTTGGTGGAGTATTCGCGGCATTGTTCATTTTGAATTACTGAAACCTGGACAAACTGTTACTGCAGACCTCTACAGCGAACAATTGCAGCGAGTCAATCAATCTTTAATTGAAAAGTGGCCAGCGATTGTCAACCGAAAAGGCGTCATTCTCCAACATGACAATGCAAGACCGCACTGCGCAAGGCGAACTCTAGAAAAAATTAATGAATTGGGGTGGGAGGTGCTGCCTCATCCACCATATTCGCCCCCCATCGGATTTCCACTTATTCCGAGCGCTGCAACACTTTTTAAGTGGCAAAACATTTGCAAATTTGGATGATATCCAAAATGCCATCTCTAGATATTTTGCCGAAAAACCAATTAATTTTTATCTATCAGGGATTGAAAATTTACTCACTAGATGGCAAAAGGTTATTGACAATGATGGGGAATACATCATTGATTAAAAATAAAGACTCGTTAAAAATGTATGTGTTTGTATTTAGCGTAAGAAAACGACATTACTTTCCGGTCCCCCTAATACACTGATTATTTGTGCAAAATTTTGAAAAAATACATTAATATTTAGAGGTCGTGCAAACGCCTTGAAATTTCGTGAGATTGATAAAAACATGAACGTAAATGATATCTATGGAAAAAAGTAGCCTTTGTATTTTTGTTCGTCTTACTGTCTTATTTAGGCCTTTATATACACTGAATTATTTGTCCAAAATTTTAGTAAACTATGTTTACCTTTAGGAGTACTTCAAATTTTGTGATAGTGGTACAAATGCGAACGTGAATAATAATAATAAAGTTACTATATTACTGTTTTTTTCCTCTGAAGAAAAAAACGTGCAATCACAAAATGAACTATATATCTGAAAAACCAATGAAGTGCAGAAAAGTATGGAAACTAATCAAATATGGAAAAAATATAAAAAAACATTTAAATACATTAATTATAGTTCGGTCATTAATTCTTGCAATACTTTTTAAGGTTACATTTTTGCAACTTTGAAACCTTTTCCGTGTTCCTGTACCACAGTGGTGGCCAACCCGCTGCACGCGTGCCACAGAGTGGCACGGCAAGGTATTCATAGTGGCACGCGAAGAATTATCAGATAATTGAAAAAAAATAATGAGTTCAGGCTCTTTGCTACCACTAAAAAAATACCTTGATTAATTTTTAATTGTAATTATATATTGACATAAAAAATACAGTCAATATAATCAAGGCTGATTCAGGCCCGTCATTTAGGGGGGTCGATTGCCCCCCCCCCCTGACTTTGAGAAATTAATGTATTTACATATAAGTGGGCGAGGTTTTTGGAGTTTTCAGATGAAATTGCATTGTGTTTGGACCCTTTGCCCCCCCCCCCCCCCCCGGAAAAACTTGAAATGACGGCCCTGGTATGATTATAGGAAAGGCACAGGAAATTTGAGCTTCAGTTAAAAATTTTCAGCGGGCCGGGCCAAAAATGAGATTGAGAGCTATTGTTTAACAATTCCAGATTCTACTTGTGAGTGCATTTAAGAGAATGTTATGCGTTTCTCAAAAGTGCATTTCTAAAGAGAGCTTTTAGAAATACGTAATGTTTGGAGAATTTGAGAATTTGTTTCAGTGTGCGTACTATCAGGGGCGTAGCTAGGGGTTGGCAGAGGAGTGGCTGGCCACGGGCGCAGCAGCCAGGGGGCGGCATTTTGACCAAGTTTAAAAAAAAAAAAAAAAAAAAGAAAATAAAGGTACGAGTTTTTTTCTTTTTTAGTAAAAACGTATTGAAGAATGAAAACTCGGAGGCTTTGGTGACCTCTCTTCAGGGCTCCCCTGACTTCAGGAAAAGTTAAAGTAGCAAGCTGTAGTTGGGTATATAATGTTTTAGTAGAGAATGAGTGGTTTTAAAAATATTTCTGAAAAAAAACTGAAAAAATCCAGGGTTTTGATCCAAAACTAGAAAAAACTTGGATATACGACTAAAATCCTAGGCCGGCTGGGCTTTTTTCAAAAAAAAAAAAAAAAAAATGGGTTTTTTCAAACCCTGATTTTGAAACAAACTGAATTTAGGAAGAGTGTTTTGGGGGAAGGGATGGGTACAGATAGAAAAGATGTGCTCTTTGTGAGTAAAAACCAAAAAAAAGCCTATAAATACCATTTTCTCACCTTTTCACATTTTTCAATTCATTCAAAAAATTGAAAGTGGCACACAGAACTATTTTCCCCCTGAAAGTGGCACTCTCCCAAAAAAGGTTGGCCACCCCTGCTGTACCACTTGAAGAAGACACTGTCTTTGTTTTTCGTCGTTAGTGATAGTCTTAACAAATGCTTCAATAAGGTCCACACCACGCTCTGTATTGTCGTTTACAATCCTCAGTTTCTTCAGTAGTACAAAGCCTTGTTGATAGCTATCTTGAAGATTCCAATGCTCAGGATCAAACAGCTGATATATTTTGAGTTTCTTCTTTACATGAATAAGGACGCTGAAAATGTTCCAAATCATTTCTCAGTGCTTGCACAAAAAGAGTTGCTGGGATCCCAGCTCTTAGATATTCTTTCCCATTAACGATAAGAATGTGAAATAAATCACATTCATATGTTACGAATACCTTTTCTTTGTCCGGCTGCAAGTTTGAACTGGTTGTGAAATAAACTTGAAGCCATAAAGAATCTTTGACACAGATATAACACGATGAACCGCTCCTGGGACACGAAAACATACACCAAGAGAAGGTGCTCCGCTCAAGAAAATCACACTAAACTCTAGTATCTTCCTTAGACACTTCTTTTGCATGGGTCATCAGAAGTTGACTTTGCGCAACTTCCATTACTAGTTGCACATTGCTCTGAATTGGCTACCAACTCCTCAACCTCATCATTTCTCACTCCAGGTTTAAAATTAGAATGTTTTATCCTTGACTATGATTGCTGAAACCGCTTAAAAAGCAGTATTGCAGATAAAATGGCAGTGGATGGTTCCACGCAATTGCGTGAACACCGCATTTGACATTGCACGCAATCAAATACCCCAATTCTGCCTATTTCTTGGTTTATCGGTTAAAATACCGAAAGACCAAGACTAGAATAGACTTCGGTTGTAATACCACAGAAAACACAATGTCTAAAATATAATGGCGGAAAGCACAACATAAAAGTTGCTTCCCTAGTTCTTTTTCCCAAGTTCAAACTTGCTCCAACTTTAGTACCGGCACTGCATGTCGTATCGAAACACATACCACGTACGAGCTCAGTAAGTTCCCATTTATCTAACTGGTTATCGCACAGCAGCATTTGCCGTAGCAATTCCAGTGCCTGACTAACTTACTAGAACCCAGAAGTAAATCATCAATGCTTGTGGTCCTGATACTAATACTGGTATGAAACCCACCGATCTTCCTTCATTTTCCCAATATATTTTGCATAAGTGTTTCGTTCCAGTGAACTATCAAAGGAAGTCATAGATTTAAACGACTTTTGTAAGTTAACGGCCGATTCAGAGCGAATAGTTTGCCTTTACCGTTTTATGGACGTTGTCAAATCCTCCCATTTTGACCCATACTTTGTACTGTAGCAGCTACTATCAAAGTGGCTTTCTGTCACTTATATTGGGCCCTGTCTAGAGTGGATGATAGGTGTTTTATCCGAATGAACTCATACATCTCAAACAACCGAAAAGAAAACAGAAACCACAGCCGAGCTTGCAGCTGCATTTTCTACTCAAACTCAGGTAAGAGATGATGCAGCTTTGGAGCGAGGGGGGGGGGGGTCGTTACAACTCACTTTGAGCTATTATTTTATTGACTAATTACTTAGTAGAGTAAACTAACATTTTCAATTATTCCATTTTGTATGAAGAACAATATTATTTCGGGTAATGAATTTATGTACTCCAACTCTCGAAATTGCTAATTTTCAATAGAATTCGATCGCGTTGTGCGACCTCTAAATATTATTCAATTGAGCTAAAATTTTACATACATCACATTCATGAATAGTGCAAAAAAACTGCGGGGTAAGACCAAAGAAATTCAAAAAATTTTTTTTTTGAATCACCCTAATATATGTGCATATATATATATATATATATGTAAGATCCGAAAGATCGGCTCTAGGATGAAGGTTGGTGTTGCAGTCGGTTCGTAGGAAGAGGACAGAGCTATTCAATCACTACTTTATTATATCTCGGGTACAAGAAGTCTGCCCCTTTTCAGAGATGCAGCGATATTTATATGGGGAATATCATTTAAGGATGGCAGATAATAATCCCTAGATCACGTGACCCACGTGATCTATATAGGAGTGGCATATTGAAAATAATGAACTTTATTGGGTGATACACTATAGACAGAGGCTGGCTTAAGTCTAGAGGGAAAAAAAGTGTCTGTTAGGTACTTTGAGGGAAATCGAATCTGAGCCTGGAGGATGACCATATATGGTATGAGAGCTGTTTCAAGTGTAATAAATAATGTTAATGGGAATCACGCGCCGACTATCTGACATCTGAACTTTAATATGGAAAAGGCCTAGCAAAGGTTTAGGCTTAGCTAGGGTTTTCCATATTACATCCCCCTTCCCCTAAGTGTAACACCTATCGCGGAAAAGGTTTATTTGCTATCCTTTTTTTTGCATGATATTCTTATAACATTGTAACAATACTAATACACACATAATATTTCAACCACAAATATAAACAGAATACATTTAAAAAAAACATTTAAACAATGCAAAGGTTGGTAGCAATTCAATAGTTTAAACTCCAATATAGCATTCTCTGCTCATTCTATGTACATTGCTCATTCGTAGCTGAAATATGAACACTTATATTTTATTATTCGTGTGATAACTTGAAATTGTTTGGTACATAATAATTTCTCAAACGAGACACATGTACAATTTGTGTTTTTTCTTTGGTATGAGCATTTGGTTTATCAATTTCATAATTCACTTCCGATGTTTTTTGAAGAATTTTATATGGTCCACTGAACGGTTGAGACAGTTTCCGCGTATTTGGGTACTTAAATTCTTCGTATATAATAGTGTCATTTGCATTAAAAGTTTTGTCTACAAATCTTGCATCGTAATATACCTTATTCCGTTCATGGTATTCCTTTGTTCTTTCAACAGCCAATTTCCTTGCTTCTTCCACAGGAGGGTATATGTTTTCATTTATAGGATTTTCAAAAGGAACAATACCATACATCAGATATGAAGGTGGAAATTTCGTTACAGAGTGAGGAGTTAAATTGTATTCTTCAGTCACCTGCTCTAATAACTTAGGCCAAGGAACTTTTTTAGAAGTCTCATTAACCTTGCATTTTAAACGAGTAACAATTGTCTGACCTAACCTTTCTACTTTCCCGTTACATTCAGGTCTATGAGCGGTAGTTAACAATTGTTTTATTTTGTTGTGTTTTAGAAATTTCTTAAAATGAGAGGAGGTAAACGCGGCATTTTTATCACTCAAAATCTTTTTAGGAACTTGTACACTGAAAACTTGTTTAAGAAAGTTAATATAAGTTTCAGAAGTGATTGATTTCGATGCAAAAGACCACATATATCTTGTATGATGATCAATAATTAAAGTTAAGTACTTTTTTGTAGAATTGTAGTAGTTGAACCCAGCCACACTATCCACTGCAATGAGATCAAATGCCTTGTTAACAGGAGGCATGGACTGCAAAAGGCCAAATCGTTTTTGTCGAGGTTTCTTATTTACCTGACAGGTATGACAATGCTTGTTAAAATTAGTTACATCTGTTGTTAAATTTTGCCAATAGTAAACAGGACTAAGTAAGTTAATTGTCTTTTGAATTCCGGGATGTCCAAACTTTTCGTGGACAGTTTTGAGCAATTTATGCCTTAAGGAAAATGGAACAACAATTCTCGTTAAATTTTTCCTACGAATGCATAAAACATCGTTTATTTCAATGAAATTGCCCGTAACATTGTCATTTTTTTGAGCTTCTTTAATTTCGTCTAATTGCAGTAAATGTGAAGCTTGATTTCCTATTTTTGTTAATACTTGTTCTTTATTTACGTTGTTTTCAGATATATCCCTCGAGAGCATGTCTGCTTCGAAATTCATTGTACCTTTCGTGTACTTAATATCGTAGTCGTACATGCTTAGTAACAAGGACCATCGGAACAAGCGACCTTTTAAGTTTTTTACATTTTTGAGCCAAATTAATGAGGCGTGATCGGTATGAATTGTAATTTTTCTACCAAAAACATAGTGATGGAATTTATTCAAAGAATCCACTACAGCTAAACATTCCAATTCAGTAATTGCATAATTTTTTTCGTAATCTTTTAACGAGCGGGAGTGAAAAGCTATCGGATGTAATTCACCTGAAGCATCCAATTGTTTTAGTACTGCACCTACCCCTGTTTGACTCGCGTCAACACAAATATGACATTCATTTTTAGGATCAAATATTTTCAAAATCGGTTTTGAGATTAGCGAATTTTTCAAGATTTCAAAGGCTTTTTGACATTCATTTGTCCATTGCCAAGCTGTGTCTTTTTTCAGCAAGCGGTTTAATGGATGTCGAATATTTGCATATTTGTCAATAAATTTATGATACACATTTATTGACCCTAAAAATCTTTGAAGGGATTTGACATTAGTTGGAGGTTTTAATTTTTTTATAGCTTCAATATTGCTATTATCTGGGGTGACTATCCCATTACAAATTTCATACCCTAAGAATTCAATTTTAGTCTGTAAAAAGGAGCATTTAGACCGTTTTAATTTTAAGTTTTCTGACCTACATATTTCAAAAATTTGTGTGAGATGATCCAAATGTTCTGGAAGTGTTTCAGAAAAAATGATTATGTCATCAAAGTAATTAGCTGCGAATTTAAGTTTATGTTTCGTAAGAATTCGGCGGAGAGTTCTCTGGAATATGCTCCCGGAATTTTTCCAGCCGAACGGCAATTTATTCCATTCATATAAGCCGCTGTTAGTAACAAAAGCGAGCTTTTCTGTATCATCGGGATGTATCGGTATATGCCAATATCCGGATGCCATGTCTAGCTTAGAAAAATATCTACTTTTTCCTAATTTATCTATAAGAGTTTCTATTAAGGGTAGTGGTTCAGCGTCGGATTTTGTTATTTGGTTTAATTTTCTGTAATCGATACACAATCGACTTTTTCTATTTTCGTCTTTCTTAAAAACTAAAGTTGCTGGAGCAGCATATGGACTTGTGCTTTCTTTGATTATTTTCTGTTTTAGCAATTCTCGAATTTGGTTATCGATTTCTTCCTGTTGTTTAGGCGAGGTTTTATACGCCCTTAACGTTACCGGCAAATCCGATGTTAATCTTACCCGTTGTGGTTCAATTCTAATAGTTCCCACATCATATTTATTTACCGAAAATATATCGTTATAGTTCCGAAGCATTTCTTCCAATTTAGAATTTTCTTCATTTCCTAAATCTCCGGTGGTTGGATGATGGCAGTGTAGGCCTCCACTACCACAATCCTCCACAGAAACCTTAGGAGAACGTACATCACTTTCTTTTTCGATACTCAAAATTTTCATTTTTCCTTTTCCCTTCTTATGTATGCCATTCAACGACTCATCTCTGTTTAACACATTTATGTTTTTTGCGCAGTTCTCACTTTTTATTTCCTTTACACGTCTTCCGTTTTTTACCTTCTTAACTTTTTTCTTACGTTTACTTTCTTTTGAATTATTTTCATTTTTCGTTTCATCATTTCTACAATTCTCAACCTGGGTTTCAGGCAAAATATGCAAAGACAAATCACTCAGATCAGAAACAGAAAAAGTGATCAGTTTTCTCCGATCCTGCACAACGACCCGTCTTATACAGTCAATGACTAAACGAAACCCAATGCAACTCTTTAATCCTAGTATGGCGTACGGTAAATCGGTGTCCAGAACAAAAAATTCCACCGGTCTAACGATGTTACCAACTTTAAGGTGTAGAGTACATGTTCGGTTAAGTAGTAGAACCCCTTGTGTTTGCTTAACATTCACGATTGTTTTTTCCTCAATCGGGACATTTAATGTTTTTGCAATTACACTAGGAATGATATTTAACGTCGAACCAGTATCTAAATTTAGACATATTCTCCGTAATAAACTCGAGTTTTTTATACTTTCTTTGTGCACATTACTACGAAACTTATTTACATTATCATTCTCACAACGTTCTTTGTTTCTTATGTACCCGGGTACTAGTAGTTGTCACGCTTCATTTTGTTTTGTTTTTCCTTCTCTCCCCTGGTTTTCTTTGTACAGGGTTTCTTGCCCAGAGCCAACAGTTGAAATGTTTGGCCTATTAATACAATTTTGCCCCCAATGAAAAGCATTTGTGATTCCTTGTTGCGCGCAATATTTACAAGGGTTAGGAGGTAACTCGTGTGTAAAATGTGAGGTTTGTCGTTTATTTGTGTTTGTTACCTCATTTTGGGTCGTAATCCGGCGATCATTTTGTTGTTGATTAAAATTATTTCCGGGAACACTATATCGATTTGGTTGAGGATAATTATAATTTGGACGAAAGGTATTTTGAGGAGGGTAATTATAATTTGGACGGAAGGTATTGCGCCCTTGGTTTCTTGATACCCAGTTTGGGTGAAATTGGGTGGACCCCCTACCTATACTTTGATTCTGTTGTTTACTTTGATGTTCATTTTTAGATGTTTCTAGCGGCACCTCATTTATGATTTTAGTGACTACTTGTAGCCATTCAGTGGGCGTTTGTGGTTCCTTTATTATTAAGAATGCTTTAATTTGTTGTGGCAAGCCTACAGACAGCCCTTCTAAAATGTGTTTGGTGCTTAGGTTGATTTTTCTCCCCAATTCTACCTTTTCCGAAAAGTAGGAAAATAATTCATTAACCTTACCTGAGAATTTTAATTTTTGGAAATCTGTAAAGCTTTTAGTTGGGGTGAAATAATGTTCTTCAAAAATTTCTATTATTTCGCGAAAAGAATTACAGCCTAGACATTGATTTATGTAAAGCTTTAGAGCAGACCCACGAATATATTTCTGAAAGTTTTTCAATTTCCAATAATCGTTTAACCCGTTTTGAGCCGCTTGTTGGTCAAAATGAGTTAACCAAGCTGAAAAATTGATCCCTAATTCGGGCTCAAACAATAAAATTTCTGGTATACTACTCGAACTTGTTTGTTTTGCTGCATTTAGAACCGAGTTACTTGCTAAATTTATTTGCCCAATTCCTTCGGCGACAGTTTGACATTCTGAATCTGATTTAGTTAAGTCCAATTTACTAGTCTCCTCCGTTTCTTTTTCTGTAATATTACTATTTGATTTTGTATTTTCCGGATTTGGATTGGTAATCTCTACTTCAGGGTTATCTTTAGTTTCCATGTTTTGGCTAGTTTTTCCACTACGTAACAACATAATTTAATTTCCTCTTAATTTTAAATCATATTTAATGCTTTTCCTAGTCATACTCATAGTTTTAAGCTCATTCCACAAGGATAAACAAATACACAATTTCAAAATAGGTAATCAAAATGAGAAAATATCGAATTTTAAACATAAAACACAAAAATATCGTTCAAAATACTTTGGTACCAAAAATTATTATCATCAAACCGGCATAAACCTTTCAAGAAATTTGAGTATTAATTACTGTTTCATTTCACTGAACTTTATAATTGAAAAGAAAAATTTTGGCCATAATAAATTTAGAAAATATTTTACTGTGAAAATAATATATTCAATGGAAATACTTATTTCAAAAATAGTAAATTAAAAACCATATTCCGGAACCAATATACAGAAATTAAAACAATATGCAATTCAACAAAAACACTATATCTCGAGATTCTTTTTAAAGAGAGAAACACCCGAAATTATCATTTAAAGCGACGAGTGGGGCCCCATTCAAGTGAATTTCTTCCTTTCAGTCTGAAACGAGGCACATCAAATGCGCGGAGCGAAGCAGAAGTGTTGTAAGATTTATCACTACGGCGCGGACACTTTGATGCTGGTTTCACTCACTGGGATCACATACACGCGCGCAGCTTGCAGATGCTAATGGTTACAGCCTGTTGAAACATTCTTGATTCTTTTCCGGAGTTGAACGAATTCTTTGAAATTAGTCATTTCTTTATCTTTCCAGGAATTTCTTTTTGAGATCAGTTCACCACACTTTATGACGGTTTTCAGCAACTTGGGTGCTTGGATTGGAGCACAGTAAATCTTTTGGAAGTGGCATCGTTGATACTGTGCGGGTATTTAACTTATGGGAAAATTTGAACTTTACCGCTCTGTCCTCTTAATTCATCCTACCGGCTTGTAAGATCCGAAAGATCGGCTCTAGGATGAAGGTTGGTGTTGCAGTCGGTTCGTAGGAAGAGGACAG
Organism: Uloborus plumipes; assembly: GCA_038373865.1. Taxonomy (NCBI): domain Eukaryota; kingdom Metazoa; phylum Arthropoda; class Arachnida; order Araneae; family Uloboridae; genus Uloborus; species Uloborus plumipes. The sequence goes on from JAXGGA010003659.1 coordinate 63,357, forward strand.
AGCTATTCAATCACTACACTTTATTATATCTCGGGTACAAGAAGTCTGCCCCTTTTCAGAGATGCAGCGATATTTATATGGGGAATATCATTTAAGGATGGCAGATAATAATCCCTAGATCACGTGACCCACGTGATCTATATAGGAGTGGCATATTGAAAATAATGAACTTTATTGGGTGATACACTATAGACAGAGGCTGGCTTAAGTCTAGAGGGAAAAAAAGTGTCTGTTAGGTACTTTGAGGGAAATCGAATCTGAGCCTGGAGGATGACCATATATGGTATGAGAGCTGTTTCAAGTGTAATAAATAATGTTAATGGGAATCACGCGCCGACTATCTGACATCTGAACTTTAATATGGAAAAGGCCTAGCAAAGGTTTAGGCTTAGTTAGGGTTTTCCATATTACATATATATATATATATATATATATATATATATATATATATATATATATATATATATATAATTGTGAATTGAATAATACAGAAATGATTAACATTTTGAATTAAAATGCATTGAAAATAACTAATCAAAATTAAATATTATCATCTGTCCATTTGAAGTACATTATACGTTAAATGTAACCAACCTTCGCCAATGTAGCAAAATGTAAAGGTTTACCTTTCATAATGCAACTTATTATTCTTCTTCTTCTTATTATTATTATTATTTACTGTGGTAGAAAGGGGAAAATATTGAATATTCTTTACATGCTTTGCATTAAAAACTAATAAATAAAGTAAAAACCAAAATCAGTTGCACAGTTATATCATAAAATTATGCGGACCTATTTTTACATGCTTGTGAAGAAATTCATGGAAAAGACTAAAAATGTCACTTTTTATGAAAAAAAAATGAACATGCACAACTTTGAACAGTTAACTGGATAAAAAACACTGCATATCTTGCTGAACAATAAATGATACTCAAAATACGATAATGATGATAATAATAACAAGGTTCACCTAAAAATCAATGCATTAGAGAAACAAATAAAAAATGTTACTTTTATGCATTGATTTTATAAAGTGCTGTTTGACTTGCCAAAAATGTAGATATCTGGACTCACATAAAAGACAATAAAAAAATATGAATATAAACAATCACTCACTTGCTCAGCTAACTCTCTTGAGGGCTACAATACAAAAAAAAAAAAAAAAAAAATAGATAATAAATATAAACTGCAACTTTTTTTCTTGAGATTCTTAATTTTGATTTGTAATTAAGTTCTCAAGAATAAAATTTTTGATAAAAAAACTGGACAGCTTTAACAGTGTGATGTAAATTAAATATTCATACAATTGCAGAAGTTTTACATCAAAAACAGATGACTAAAATTTTTCATGCAAAAAATAAAACATTTGATTGAAGAATAAGACATAAATTAACACTTTTGTGCTAAAAAGTAAAAGTATAATCAACAATGATAAAGAAAGCACAAAAAATACAAAAGACCTGTTAGAAAATTGTAAGAAACATGTTTTTCAATGCAAAAGCTCATGAATATAACAACACTCAATGAGAAAAAGCTTTTGTCAGACATTTTTACATCCACAAGCTCGTGCATCATTTTTACATTAAAAAAGGGATTCCTTCTAACCCCAAAATAACCATGAAACAGATTGTTTAAAAGGTTGCTTTCTTCACATTGCTGATTATATTTTTACAGTTGTACATTTAAGTGTTGAAAATATATAATACATGGAAGGAATGTACACCATTTTTTCAAAAGTAAAATTTAAAATGAATAAAAATTAAACAACAAATTAAGAATCACAATCTATCGCATAAAAATGACTTGTTTCTCTTTGCCTTACTTGACATAAAAGTTTGCTTAAAATCTTTTAGAGCATCCTTGAAAAATATCTAAGTGGTTGTTACTTATTATTAAATTTAAATCGAGAAAAAAATCATATAAACATATTTCAAAAATTAGGAAAAATATGGAATGAATCTTCTTTCAAAATTTTTAGTTTCATTTAAGATAAAGAAATAAGCAACTTTCAAATACTTTTCTAATCTAGTTATTTGTTTCGTTTACATTGAAAGCATTTTACACCTCAGCAATTTTATATAGGCATAATGTCTAATAGCATTTAAAATCTAACCTCAATAATGATTGCTTGAGGAGCATTCTTGATATTTTTCACAGGACCAGATGATTCTCCTAAATCAATAATGTGTTGTCAAAAATAATGACATTTATTTTTAAAATACACAACTAAAAATGTATAATGAAGTTTCATGCGAAGATTTCAAATCTGAAATACCAACAAAGCTATTAATTGAGGAAATTATACTAGAAGTATTAGCCTTTCCTTTTTCTCCAAATGTGGAGGTACTTAGTCTTTTGGCCAATTACAACAGAATGAGAGTTTCAGCTATTTGCACTAGCCCAACACAGAATGCAAATAACTGGATTAAGAGAGAAGGTTACAAAAGGAGCTATCGAAAGATAGCTCCACCAATCACCTCCACCTGCACAATTCAGACATGAGTCTGACGTGAAGGGAAATCTTAAATAATCTCTTATACCCATGGCAACTACATAGTGACAAATAACTGGACTTTTGGGCTTGGATGAAATAAGCACCATCCTGCATATATTCTGTGGGGGGTTTATGGCCACGGTCTTTATATGGCATTGAACCATGAGCCCTCTTAACCAAAATTTAAAGTTTGGGAAGCCCTAACCACTAGAGTCACCATGATCCTTAGAATAAGAAATTAAATATAGAAAAAACAGGTGGTGGGGAACCTAGTCATTTAAGGATGGGAAGATCTTGGGTTCAATGCCAGAGGCAGGAATTCTCAACATATTTTAGCCAAAGAAAAGGATAAAAGAGCCCCATAAATTTTTGCAAAAGAGGGCTTTGGAGGACCATTTATACTTAAATAAAAGAATAATAAGCAAGAGTAAGTTTTCAAAGCTTATTTAATTGAACATAGCTACTTCCCATAGAAATTGACTTGGTGGGGAATTATAATAATTACGCCATATTTTAACTACTTATTTAAAAAAAAATATGTTTCGGAATCTGTCTTCTGTGCAACTATGCATGACATAATCTTGCAAGTCCAACTTTTATAAATAAAATACAGTATTTACTTCAGTGTTCCAAATGCTTTATACTAAAATTAACATAGTCTGAATTTTTGATACACTCATTTCTATCTTGCGAAAATCCCCTTTTTGTGCAGATTTTTATTTTCAAAAGTTTTATTCTGAATTCAATAATATTCAATTTTCCTTTGACAAAAGTGGTAATGACATTCAATTCAACACCTATCAGCAATGCTACATTGCATTACTGTCATTAAAGTTACCTTTAGTAAAAATAAAACTTAACGTTGTGGGCGTTATGGCCCACAATATCCAAGTTATAAGAGAGGATCCAAGTTATAAGAGAGAGTAGCATTGCATACTACCTCCTTTTAAAAAGATTACAAAAATTATAAACAATTACTCATCTAATTACTCCTTTTATATCCTTTTTGAAAATGTTTTAAAGAATTGATAGAAAAATACATATTCTTAAAACAAAGTTTATTAGAACAGTCAATTTGCTTACTTTTAAAATTTTCATTATCACATAAAAAGTATGAGGGAAAAAAATAAAACAAAGATATATTCAAGGAAAAAGTAGTTTAGCAAAATACGTAATGTAAATATAGATGTTTATACCAGAGATAGTAGAGTTAACTAGGCATTCTTTTGAAGCAGAACAAACTGCAACATACCCATCCTAGAATTTTAAAATATAAGAATTATGGAAACATTTAAAATTACAATAACAAAAATAATTGGATTTTCTAAAAAAAAAAAAATAAGCTTTACCTCAGGAGGATACCTAAAACTGGTTTCACCGAAGTTAAATTCCATTTCAGCATTCTAAAACATTAAATATTGGGAAAAATTATAGAAAAACATAATGAAAATGATCATAGCTCCAGATCATTAAAAGACTTTTATGCAAATTCAATCAAAAATTTAAATAGTTAAAATTAGATATGTATTTTGGTGCGCAATATAATGCGTGAATAAGTTTTTAAATAGATCACTACACTTAACTCAGAAAAATTAACAATTTTACAAAATAAATGTATCTATTACAGATATTAGTTTAAAACTCAATGTAGAATTAGGAACAATTCCTTCTTCTGTTAAATAATATTGGCTTATGTAGTACATTTTACTAAGAAGATAATAGTGCATCTGTACTAATGCACCTCTCATCACTTTGCACCAATTTTAAAAGCTATGCCTAAAACTATGGATATTAATTAATAATGTCAAGAAAATTACATAATTAATTTAAGCATGTTAGTTTCTAACAGGCAAAAATTCTTATATGCCTCTATTTTTCTTGACTTTCTAGAAAAAATCTAATTAATGGAGCATATAATAGATAATAAATAAGGTTTGGCATTTGAATATAGACCAACTTATCACTAATGAACAGTGATGTAAGGAAGGGGGTGGTCCCCGAGTCCAGACCCCCCTCCCCCCTGAAGCTCAAAATTAAACTCCAATAATGAAAACTGAATCTATTCATCCTATTTAAGATATTTTTTCCCTCATCTAATCAATTTTCTGCATATATGACTGTCTATATAAAACTGAAATCGAATTATAGATGCTTCTGTTTATATTTCCAAGTATCTAAGTAGGGTATTTTAAAGTTGGACACCCTCCTTAAGGATTTTCTTGCTATGCCACAGCTAATGAAGTGGATAATCAATTAACAAGGGTTCCATAAATTTATATAAACATAGAAAATATGATCTTTGTTCTAGGCCAGTGGTTCCCTATGTTCCAGACCTCTGCGAACCTCCCCCTGAATATTTACTAACTTTGCGGGAAATGAATCGGATTTTCAAATTTAGGACATCATTTTTGATAAGATGGCATAAAAATTTGGAAGATTTAAGAGATGCTGTAATTGTCCATTATGAACAATTTAATTGCATTTACTTATATAGCATCAAAAAGAAATAAATAAAAAATCATTTTATTCTTATTATTTTTTCTTAATTGTTCTAATATTTTGAATTTGCGCTGTAGAAATAAGTATAAAGAATGAAAAACAACCGCTTTTATTAAGAGAATCATTTTGCAAAATTTTAGCATGAGAGAACTAAAAAATGTCTATAAATTTTATTACCTTTAAGACCACTGCAGGAAAGAAAGCAGATTTTCTCAAATTGTCAGGTATTTTAAATGCATCTTCAAAAACAATCCCTGGAAGAGAACAAAATGTTAAACTTTATGAAAAGAGTTCTTAATGAAATTAAGTAGAATGATGAACTCAGAGCAATGCTTAAAATAAGTATAAAACCAGATTTTCCTTATTTTTTCAAAATCTTTTTACATATTCGTTTTAATGTATTCTTTTTAATGTATTTGTTTTTACACATCTAGTTAATGATTTAAATTAAATATTGACTGAAGAGAAAAAATAATTACTGTTGAGTTTTTCGCGGCCACTAAAGTGGGAATTGCAACAGCAGAAACACCAAATTGGAAAAAAATATGCAACACACTGCCAGCTTTGTATGCCATCCAGAGACTACAGTTTTATCCTCATTAGGACTCATCAGTCTGGATTACACCATAACCAAGCTGGAGGCAGGAAATATCATATAGAAACTAAGATTGCAGAACAACAAAAATTATTCCTCAAAGCAAAGACCATCATTTTCCACGACTTTCTGCCATTGATCTGCAAGCTTTTGGATATGGTCAAAGTAACATTCAGCCAGCCTTGAACCAAAGTCTTGACACGCTTCCTCGATTTTACGTAGTTTTAGGACAACCAAATAGCTCGTATAAAATTAGCACACCAGCGCGAAGTAGCAGCAATGGTACTGTTCAACTCGTAACCTGAAGGTAAAGCTCGGGTATAAAGCAGTAAATTACCTTCCCAAGGCCAGGGCTAAGGTAAAACTACATACAATACTCTGCCAGCCCAGTTATGCCATTTAAAGACTGCACTTTTATTCTCCATAGGACTCATCAGTCTGTCTTTAACAGCAAATATACTCCTTTACTGGAGGAGAAATTCAGCACAATAAGTATTACAATAATTACATCCTGACAATTACATTTGAGTTTAAAGTGTGTAAACAGGTGGGATAAAACAAACATGTTTTTCCAGGACAACAAATAGTAGCATATCAATAAAAAATTACTATACTACACTGCAACCTTTCTTGACAACAGCATTGTGACGTTAGCCTATGAAAAACGAGCGATATAAAACGTCACAACCTACTTGGCGAATTGGAGGAGATCGCTGACTGCTTGTGAGCTCCTATTGGCTCTGCTCGTAGTGACATTCAGTGTCAAGTTAAGTTGCACTCTAGTATAATTGTATAAGCATTAACAAAACAAGCAATGATCATCTGTGTTTAAATTATCAAGATCTAATTCTATCACTTTATGCATTTGAGTATGAACTACAACCAGAACTCACCATTTTTTGAAAATTTTATGGTGAAATTATCAAGATTTAGAAAACATCCAATAACATCATGCATTCCAAATGCCTATTCAAAAATGAAATGAAAAATATTTAGTTAGCACACTAAATACATTAACAAAATATATATAATGAAGATTATGTGAGTCGTTTAGAATCAAAACCAATTAAGAGGTTTTGACTTAAAGCACTTCCTTTATGTTCACGTTTTGTTGAGATCTATACTAGGTTACTTTAAAATAGAAGAATAAAGTTGAGAAATTTTTCGTCATCTCCATGGAAACTGTTTGAAAGAAAACAGCTTCACTCTTTTTTTATGCACTGCTGTTGATGCATTTCATTTGTTTTATGTTTGTTGAGTTAGGCTTATGATTTTATTTATATCCTCGTGTCTCAGTTATTTCTCAATGATTTCTAACAAATCTAGTCATACATAAATAAGGCAAAATACTTTGAGAAAAAGTTGTGCTTTATTAATGTTAATTTTTCAATAGAATAGTTTACGTGCAAGAAATTTCAACTGTTTGCATTTAACCATTGTGGCAAAAGCTAAGTGGTGAAAAGTCCATATGACAACTATCAGGGGAAAAATGCAGAGAAAGGGAAATTAATTTTACTTTGAAACGCCAATTCTCGTTACACAAGGTATAGTAGTTTTTGATCTATTGCCTATAAGCCATTGATAAAGGAGCTTTTAAACATATATTTTTTAAATAAAATTGTTTTTCATAAAAAATGGACTTAACTGGTTTTCGTTCAAATGACTCATGTTACACAATTACACTTCAAGTTCTACTACCTTTCAATACTAATAACTTTCTAAATGATAATTTTTCTTTCCTCCTTTTCCTTTGCAATACTTTTTCCACAGATCTACTAAAGACAAAATAGACTGAAATCATTGCTACGCTTGCTTTTTTAAAATCATATAACTTTTTTAATAGCATTTCCTGTAATATTAGCTTGGAGGATAAAGGTAAAATAAATAAACAAATATTAAAATTTTGGTTTTCACTTCTTTTTATACTTTCCATAATTTTTGATGCATTCGGTATAATACATTTTCCATTCATATGAAGGGAGCAAAAGTGGCCGCCTAGGGCGGCTAGCGTTTTCATAAAGAGCGATCACACAAAGATTGAATTTGAAGAATTCAAATGTGTATAAGATAAAATATAGGAAAATGCATACTTCTCCATAAGAATCAAATTGTTTTGCAAATGACTTCTTTCCAGTTCCACCAAATCCAAATCCTTGTTTATCAGTTCCTAATTTAAAAAAACATAAAATGTGGATATTTTAATGAATAATTATTTATTCAAATTCGTAAAGGCAGTTCAAATTAGATTGACCATCATAAAAGATAAATAGAGCATAGAATGGAAGAGAGACTTAGAACATAGAATAGCATTTAAAACTGAATGACTGAAGACCTGATTAAATACAAGACATATTACTTGCACTTACAGTAACATGGGCCAAAAAATAATTAAAGACATTTGTTTTGAAACTGAGTCCAATGTCTTTAAGTTGTATATAGAGTAATGATTTTATTTATTAAATTAGATTTTTGATTATTACAGCATTGCATCTGCACTGCAAATAAGGCAAAGGAGAAAAATGACCTGAGAACTAAAAAAGGTCTAACCAAAACCAATTAAGAAATTTTCTAAAGCTGTTTGAGAGTTTCCTTTTTTTTAAAAAAAATCAAATTGAAACATATTTATGGGATTCATTTTGACTTGAGTTTAAGTGCATTATTTTTTTTTTCTAGCAGAAGCTCTTGCACAAAATTCATTGACCCAAGTGTGCATGCATTGCACACACAACACAGACTCGTGAAGAGAGATAAATCAAAGAGTAAAAAGTAAAAATACTTAAAGGTAAACGGTAACAAGTTAAAACTACATAGCGAAAATAAACAAAATTGACCCTAAAAACAAAAAAAACTAGAAAAAATATTATCTTTTAAATTTTACTTAAACTATACTGTGCATGTGTTGCTCATAAATACTAACTAAATTTTTAAACCATAGTGATTAAGAAATAAAACATGATTCACTGAATCTATGATAGCTTATATGATAGCTGTATGCATTACTCAAGTTTTGCATTTACTTCCTGATTGTTCAAAATTACTTTTAAATAATCTGAGTAGTATGTGTGACTTTGGGAACTTAAAAAAAAATAAAGAAATGAAATAAAATGAACAACTATCCCACGCAATTTCAAGATTCCTTAAAGACTTTCTAGATAACCTACAGTTAGGGCAGGGCATCAGCACACACAATGATCTAATCCAGCTTGTTGCAGCCTTCACAATGCTACCAAGTTAGCTTTGCCCTAACCAGAAAGTTTTAAATTCAGAAAGTAGAAAAAAAATGCATAGTTATTTTACAAAAAGAAGGCTATTTTAAATTAATTTATTCAACTAAATCCTGAAAATAAATACAAAACATCAATCAAAATAAATATTTTCAATAATATAGTTTAAAAGTGACTTATGATTAACTGAAACTCAAATTATTAAGACAAATTTACCAAGATCTAAAGCAGCATGTAATGTAGACCATCCAACACGGCAAAGACCTTCATCAGTTACTTTTGCTTCAAAATAATATTTCCCTGGAAGACGGAAAAATACGGAATTGAGAAATAGAAAAGAAGAAAAGCGATTGCATCAGATGTATAAACATTTCAAGCAATGATGAAGGTACATAACTTTGACTAAGAAAATAAAACATTTTTTAAGAAATGAAAATGGAATTAAAATATGATACGTCATAAAACGGGTTTTTTTTGGGGGGGGGGGGGAGGATTACTTCATTCTTGCTCCTTAAAAATACAAACACATCTACACATTTATGCTAGAATGCAGCATCTTTTTTTTTACAAATCACCTCAGTTATCAATCTATCTCTCATTATCAATCTCTATTATAAATCTCTCATTAATTCAGATAATCATTAATAACAATTATTCACTTATAAGTGGCTTGGTAAGAAACCTTTTGTTCAATATACTTAAGTCAGGGCTCCAAATTGACAAAAAAAAAGTGAAAAAATATGCAGCAATTGAAAACATAAACATAGAGGCCTATCACTTAGGTGATGGGGGGGGGGGACCTCCTCCCCATACGAGTTTAAAAACATTCTGCAATTATGCATTTTTAGATGAACAGTAGAGTCTCGGAAATCCGAGGTAATCAGGGCTCAAACTAAATCGGGTTAATGAAAACTAGGATTATCCTGAAAATTCTTTTAGCTGTAAAAACTTAACACCTTTCGGGCCACATTGAGACATAAAAAAAATTTCGAGTTATTTTACATATCCAGTTATTATTTCTGAAGTATATCTTAATATACCTGAAGTAGTCAAAAATATTTCGCGAGTGTTTTTGGCACCAACCTCTCAATACTTTTAGTTATTACTTTCTTGAATGTACTAAAATTAATTTTACAACAGCGAAAGCTTCCGATTTTCACATTTTAATGCAAAATATATATTTAGCTATTAAGATAGACCTTAAAATGTCAATAAAGCACCTTGAATTAACTGGAATCTCTGACTTTCGAGACTCGGATTTTTGAGACTACTGTATTTTGATGTGTTTTTTTTTTTTTTTTTTAAATATAAATTCAATATATTAAGTATATGCCCTTATGTTCATAAATGTCCCACTTTTAGGTAAACATAAATGGTCACCTTATGCAATCAGCGCAAGAGTCTACTTGGGCTATTTATAAACCAATGTTCATAATTTCGGAGCTTATAGGATTTGGTGGACTTATAGATACGGTCCTTAAATTCAGTAATTGTGTAAAACTAGGAAAGTTTTTAAAAAAGCATAGCTGGACAAAAAAGATGTAGCTTCCAGCAAATAGCTATTTGAAAAATAGAGTACTTACCATGACCTTGAACACCCTTTGTAGCTCTACATCCATGCCATTCTTTGGGTTCACGACACTGACACATTTTCCCATCTGGACTAACAGCTGAAAGACACAAAATATTTGTTTAAAATTTTACAATAACGTAACTAATGAAATGATAAATTAAATTCAGCAATTTAAATTCATATTATACTTCTATCTCATGCATTTTAAAAATACTAGTACCAATTTCGTTACTTTAGTTGAAGAAGAAATTATTCATACCTAAGGCATTTCCGCGATCATAATAACTCATTCGCCATTTGGCAGCTAAAAAATATTAAGAAGAATTAAACACTACAAGTACAAAAATAAAATATTAATAAAAATTAATCAGATGAGCTTTTTTGACTTTTAAATGTACACAGCGGCTAAAAAAACTCTTTACAACAGCCAACATTTTCCAGGGGTCTGTCCAGGATTTTTCACAGGGTCCGTTTTTTGTGAAAAACCAAATTATTTTGTAAAAAATCAAATAATTTTGTGAAAACCGAACAATTCTGGAAAAAAAAAAAAAATGCAAAAAAAATTTTTTTGTTTATTTAATGAAAATAAAAACAAATTTCATTTATTTTCCTTTCAAAATAGCGTATTAAACATCGAAAATGCGAAAAATCCGATTCCTGTAGCGGATGCAAAGAGATTGTAGTTTTCAAAGTGACGGCATCAAAGGCATAAAAATGGCATATAAACGAGGTCATTTCGGTAAAATATTTTTACAACTGCATTTTAAAGGTCTGTGATAAACATATTATTAATATCTGTTAACACAATTAATGCAAATTTAAAATTAAACGATCCATTCAATGTTTAACATTTAGACTCATAAAAGAACAACTAGAAGACTCAGAAACTTAATTTTGCTTTAAAATTTTTAAAATAATGATCTGAACAAAAAATAAAGCGAATTTTCATTTATTTGCCTTCTCACAAAGAGTAACTAGTTTGAAAAATAAGTAAAATTTAATTTTCATATCGGATGCAGAGATCGCATTTTCAAAATGAAAATAATTTATTAAAATCAAAGAATTTTAGAATTACATTTCATCAGGTTTACATGATGAATGTCATTAATAATCACCGACATATTCACCAAAAATTGGGAGGGAAAAATACGAAAGTAGGGAGATAGAGCAAAGCAGACAATCTTGAACTGCCAATATTAACAGACGAAAAATACATTAATTATTCCTGAATATAACCATAACACCACCCTGATAAGCATTAAAAAAAACAGATAATTTTCTGCCAAAATAAGGTCAAAACATTGCACCAAAGACATCAGATGGCTGGCGATAATTTTAAAAAGCTGGTCATTATCAGAAGCAATCCCATTTTTTCTCTAACCCTAGCTATCTGTTTGCAGTTCTAAGTTCATTTCGCCAATAATTGCTATCATTATTAATTCCTTTTTGTTTAAGTCAGGAGCAGAGAGAAAAATCCTTACTCTGCATTTCCAGAGAAATCTATAACAGCAACATCCCAGCAAGCCATTTTGATTTGCATAGGATAAAACAAACAAGCAGAACTATTAAAGCAAAACAGAAGCTAACAAAAAGTGCTACATTTTACATTTATCGCTTGTGCTTGTTGGAGCATCTAGCAGGCCAGAAGTGTGCCCACTTTTTTTTTGGTGCAAAAGTGCCGGGTAAGCGATTCCCTTCTTTAACTTCAGAAAAGGCTCAAAAATAATGGGCTTTTACGCAGAAATATGCTATGAATTATTTTGATTTCAGATTTGCTTTTTGAATGGATAATGGGTGAAAGGTCCATTTTGTTTGATCAGCATTTTGTCAAGAGTCGGTTTTGCTGGATCGTATTTTTGTGAAGGATCCGTTTTGCTTGAACGTATTTTTGTGAGGGGTCCGTTTTGCTTGATCGTATTTTTGTGAAGGGTCCGTTAACGGACCTGAATTTCCTCTGGCCAGACCCCTGTTTTCTTCAGATTTTTAAACAAATTCAGGATTAATAGTTCTATAACTTCAGACATATTAAAAGCAAGTTTCAGTTCAGTTTCCAGTAAAAGTTCAGTCATATACTCAAACAAAGCACCATACTGAAGAACCTTCTGACCATCCTATACCTGTTATTGAAACGAAAATAACAAAATGTGTTTTTTGTTAAATTTAGCTAAAAACATCAAAAAGCAGCAGTTTATCAAAACTTCGGCAACATTGTGGCAGATTAAGAAATTGGCCAAAAAAATTTTTAAGATTTTTATTCGCATTTTGCTCTACTAATGACAACTTTTCTGCGATATCCGTCATTGAAATTAGAAAAAAAGTTTTTTTGGCCCACTCTAATATACAATTGTCTTATTTAAAAATGATTGGGGTTGATGTTACCCCTTGCCTATTGTTATCAAATCAGCAGTGGATTTAGTTCTCATTTTTACTTTGCGGAGAAGTAGCATACAAGGTATAATACAAAAGGTATCACAAAAAATACACAGAGATAATAATGACATCACATGTTTCTAGACAGTTAGCTAATAGAGGAGTTGGTTTACTTCACTACAAAAGGGGAAAGAGCTTAACATTGTAACTCAAAAACTTCATAGACCTTAATTACACATAAATTTGAAAGATCTGATAGCTTAATTAATATTTATATCATAGCTTCAGTACAAATAAAATTCCTTACATTGCTGTCCTCCTCCACCCTTACTGTCAGCCTTCTTCCCCTTACCACTGATCTGATCACTAAGAGTTTCCCAAACAATTTGTAGAATGGGCAAACAGAAAGCACCAGTTTTTCCACTTCCAGTTTCAGCCGCCTGCATTATACAATAATTAAAATAAAATTCTGAGCAGAATAAAATACAGTCGAACCTCCATATATCGAACTTCTATATATCGAAATTTTCCATATATCGAACTTCTAGCAAATTCACATGTTCATTACATAGAAAAACTGTTTCTATATATCGAAAAAATCTCCATATATCGAATTTTTTTGGAAGCGTAATTGGAGATTTTATTCCGCTTTTAGACATTTTACCTCACGAAAGCTAAAAGTCAGGAGAAAAGGGAAGGTCAGAAAAGGTCACTGCAAACCCCACTGTCAGCTGTAGATAAAGTGTGGACCCCTGGAGTGGACAAACAGGTTGTTTGTCCATTCTGGAATTCCCGGATTATCCCCTCCCCCGTCGTTTCCGAATTTTGGATGCAACCTGTCCTGTAGCAAAACCAGTTTCTATCTACCCCTTTTGTTTGGTGGTGATTCCTCTCTCTCCATGATTAGTTTCAGCGAAAATTGTTTTAACTAGTGCTGTGCCAATTCAATTTGATTTTGTTTTCCCTCTCGATTTACAATGTCAAAAAGAAAATGCCTTAGTGTTGCAGATAAAGTGCAACTACTCTTTGGATTACTGTTTTTCAATAAGTATGTATAATATTCATTAAATTTTTCATATTAGTTCATTTTTAATTCTTAACTTTCATCAAATATGATTAGCGTATATATATATTAGTAATGGAGTTTCATGTGTGAAATTTTGCTTTAATTTCAATGTTTCCGGAGTAATTTTCAAGAAACTGAGGTCCTTTCTATACATCGAAATTTCTATATATCGAATTTTTTCCCGACAATTTGCTACTTCGATATATGGAGGTTCGACTGTATGTCAAAAGTTAGCCATACATTTTTTCAGCAAAGATTTCATGCACTCAAATGGTTCTTTTTAAAATTTCAAAAAATCCTTCTTAAATCTATGAATTAGACACTAAATGCATTTTTATCACACTTTTTTGCTGAAAAAATTATGTTAGAGAAGTTAATCTATTTAAATTTAATTTAATTATAATAAATTTACACACACAATTTTTATACTACAGTGAAACCTATGTATAACGATACTGTACATAACGATAAACCTGCCTATTATGATATTTTGGTTTGGTCCCAGACAACTTCCCATCTACTCAATGCAAAACTGTCTATAATGATAATTTGTCTATAACAATGTTTTTTCTCGGTCTCTTGAGTATCGTTATACACAAATTTCACTGTATTCAGTTTTGGTCTTTAACAAAGATATTTTTTTATTGGAAAGGGTTCAAAGAAGAATTACTAGGCTAGCATGGGTGCTGGCAAGAGGTGCACTTGCACCCCCTTGGTTTTTGAGAAAAAAATTTGAAAAACAAATAATTTTATTTATTTATTTTATTTATCTAATTATTTTTAGTTATTAATTTTTTTTATTATACTAAATAGATGAATTTTAAATGAAGGACAAACCACAATACTTAAACCAGAAAATATTCAAGTCATGCTCACATCCATGAGTTCCAGCAAGTGAAAGTGCACTTCACCTTGACATTTAAAAATTAAATTTAATTACAGTAGGGGATTAACAAGTTTGGGAGCCTGTGGTAATGTGTTTTTTGGAGCCTTTTCGTCTATAACAAAACTCATCAGTTTTTACAACTTCATCATGGGTATTTTTGAACCCCCTTTGATGGCACTATTATCCCTTGCAATTGAAACATGGTATTAATCTCACCACTGTTTAATTAATTGAACTGGGATGAACTAAAAAACAATTTAAACTACAAAAGACATCTATCTCCCGTTTATGTACATGAGAGCCAAAGATTAATTTAATATCTTTTATTAAACTAAAAGTTTATTTTTTAAAAATAATTATCAAGCTTAAATAAGTGAAGTTAAATTCATTTTGAGAAAAGGACAAATCAAAGAGCTACAAAAATATTGTGATCTTTAAAATAAAACTAATAAATTAGATAATTTTAATGAACGAACAATACATCTCGAGACAAAAATACATCTCAGAATTTGCTTTAAAATAAATAAATAAAACTACGTAAACTTTGAAAAAAAAAATTACGAATGAACTAATAAAAAATAAATTTAAAAATAAATAAGAAAATTAGTTTTTTTTTGGTTGCATTATCCTGCTCATAATTTTGCCAGTGCCATGTAGGGACTTTTAGATTTAGATTGTGATACTATTCTTAAAAGATTTAATACGTATAGCCTGTAGCAAAGGAGAGAGAAGAAAGGATTCAGTTGTTTAAATTATCAAAATTAAAGATATTAATTGGTTAAATTTTTACATGGAAAGCAGGACAAGGGGCCATTGTTGTAAGCTATTCAAATCTCAGGCTAAACTGGAAATTCGGAAAAATTCATACAAAGGCTGTAAATAGGCAAGGGAATACATAGTTTTAAGAGTGCTATTGATCTTCATTGGGGACTATAAATGGACTAGGACCAGCCAGGCATGACCCAGAGCTTTCTGGTCATCACATTTGTAATTAATTGTAAACGCATTTTTAAAACTTACCATCAATACATCCCCACCACCTAATATTAATGGTATTGCCTCAGCTTGAACATCAGTAGGTAAACTAAAAGTATAAAAGATATTAATAATTTGTTTTGCTTCACATAATAGTTTTTTTTTTTTTTTTTTTTTTTGAGAAGTAATACAAACATGATCCTTTAAATATATATTTCTACAATTTTTTAAGTTGAATTATCAAATTCAAGTGAAGTTAAATTTTTTTAACATTTTAAAAATCTGATTGTTATTTAAATACAATGATTTTTATCTAAACATGCAATTGAACTCAAATTATCTAATTTTCTCTTGTAATAAAAAATAAAATAAAAAAAGGACTTTTTTTGCACCGTGATATGTGTTATCAATGATTTCAAATGAACCATAAATGATTCTTACTTCCAATCCATTTCTTCAACAGCCTGAGCTATTTCAGGAAGCACACCCATTTCTGAAAATATATATATAAAGATTAATATAATAATATATAAATAAACAGTATATGGGTGATTCTACAAAAATGGGAATATTTCTAACATGTAGATTTCAAAAAATTAATTTAAAATTAAAAATCTGAAAAAAATCAGCAAAGCACTTAATAAGTTACATAATTAAAATAGAATATCAGCAGAGCTTAAATGTTTGTATTTTATTGTATTTTTGGATTTTTATTTTTTTGAAGGCATATGTGAATGATAAAAAGGACATGTGGATGACACAATGGGTATGTGAATATAACACAGTAAGTATGTGAATAACACAAACACAATAGGTATATTAATGAAATTTTTTAACTAGTAAACTGTTAGACATAATTTTTAAACATTATACTGTCATAGTTTGGCTTTTGATTTATCCACGTGTCTTATATTGGGGCATGTGAATGACAATAGGAAAAGGGCATGTGAATGACAAATCACAAGTAATTGTGTTCTCCAAAAGTCATATCTGAATATTTTTCGGCTTCACTTCGAATTAGAACCCACAAATGTTAGCCTTAGGATTATTCATTATCAAAATTTATTTACATGTACATTTTACATGCATTCTGTGGGGCATGTTAACGACAAAGATAAAAAACACTTGCCTTGCCCAGAAGCAGAAACTTTCTAGCTAGTCTGCGACACTGATTTGGTCAGTTGGAAATAATCTGCAGCATTTTTATTAGTTTTATTTTAAGTTTTCATATAAACACAAAAATTTTACAGGGTGCGTACTCCTTTTTAAAAATTAAAATTGAGGAGTATTTAAGGACTTTTTAACACATTTGCTACTGATAAGTTGCTCTTTGGTAAAATCTCTCAAAAAACACCTGTTAAACAATACTGATTCAAGTGGAGAAACTTAACCTCCTTAACATCAAGCACTTTTGAACAGTCAGAAAATTTTTTTTAAGACACCACCATAAATATTAAAATCGCAAAGAACATTCATGTGATTTTAATATCACAAGATCAAACTATTGTTGTCATGAATTGCGTAATTTTTTCGATAGTGAGAGGGGATTCTTTTTTTTTTTTTCTATTTTTTTAGTATGAACTTATTTCATTTTTAAAAGATTTTAACTTTAAAAGTTGAATTCTCTTTTAAATTAAAACTGCAAGAGAAAAGCAAAAAATTCAGCCGCGAAAAATCGGGAAAAAATGAAACTGAAGAAAAGGCGGATACCTATTGGGATGTTTGATGCAGTCTTTTAAAATCAGCCATCATAATAGGGAAAAAAAAAGATCACTCACCCCCAAAGGAGAAGAGTCATTTTCCTTAATTAATTCTTTTAGTAACCACTACAACTCAAACAAATGGAATTTTTCAAAGCACAAATAGTTAACCTAACAGCGAATCCATGATTCTTTACATTTACTACAAGCAAGGAGTCAGCCCCCCCAACATAAATGTTTTCTGCAGGAGTGGAAGAATCCCAAGTAAACCAATCACAAAATATCTTTCCATTATTTTTCGATTTTCAGCGTCGCTCAGATAATCTGCCTACCAATCTGTAATGGAAGGATTTTAAAAATGTATGATGAAGGTATAAAACATCGGATAATTTCCGTTTTTTTTTTTTTGAAGATGAAGAGCATCCTCTCTGGCTCACCAAAGACATTTATTTTCTCTCAATTTTCATTGAGCTGTATTTGATTTTTCCCTCCCTTTCTTTCTTTATTTCTCTTTTTGTTAAAAATTATCTGCAGAGTGATGAAAAATCTGCGACGTACGTCTCACGTCTCGCAATTTCTGCTACCGGGTTGCCTTGAAAGTTGAGTTTAGCTTGCTTTTTATCAAAAAGTAATTGCAGAACAGCAAAATTAATCCTCAGCCAGGAATAACCAAGTTCCATGCTTTATTTTAAGATGTGTTGCCAGATTTTGAAATAAAACATTTCAGAGAAAAATATCTATACTTTTTAGACATGTGGATGACTGATAATCGCTGGGACAAAGTTTAGATTAACTTTTAGAGATATTATTTTCATATTATTTTGCTTTTTTTGTGATTTACATCTTGCACACATTCATATTTATACATAAAAAACTCTTGAAAAAAAATCACTTAATTTTTTAAAATCTATATTCCATTGATTGTGAAAATTGCACCTATGGGACAGGGCATGTGGATGACATTTCAATCGAATACCCTTTTTTTTAAATGAATAATAATTAAATATTGACATTGTTGATAACGAAAATTATAGAACAAAAGACGCATAAAAATATTCCCAAAATAGTTTTTTATTAAATTAAAAACAAAAAGAGCAATCAGTATGGAACACAAATTTGCCCATTTTTGTAGAATCACCCATATATACAAAATTTAAAATTTCAAAAATGAATGCTTTAAAAACAATTTCTTCTCCCTTTTTTCTAGCTATAAACAATGCTAGCTTTTTTAAGAACTCTTTTAACAATATGTAGAAGAACTGATTATTAAACAGAAATATTTTGCTCACTTTAACTTGTTAATAAATAAGCAATTAAATTATTTAACATGCATCAATCGGAGAACAAACCATTAAACAATTTTTAATATTATCACTAATAATTTTCTTGCTATTTTTCTTTGATATAATGAGGGCCCTTGGATCACTTTGTGACCACAATATATTTAACAAGTCTCAATCATCATTATCTAACACAGAGGATTTTTGTCCGGCTGGCATCAAACTCAGAGCCCCGTTGTCATGAATCCAATGCTTTACCAATCAGGAAACCATGAGCCTAATTTGAACTGATACCTATTTAGTTCAAATTAGGTTCCATACAAAGAGTTTGGAATACCCAGACACAAAAATCGAAAAGAAAATATGTTAAGTTATAAAACTAATATATTTTGAATTCATGAATATAAAAGCAATTAAACTGATAGATTTTTAGATACCAGCTGTATATGCGAAGAATAATTTAGAAATTAACTTTTTCCCGTACCGTCGTCCCAGTGGCAGCTTTAAAGGGGAGCCATGGCCCCCTTCGAGAGCCAAGTGAGATTTTCATAGATGACAGCAAGGGCAGGGCAATTCATTAGTTAAAATTCCATAAACTGCACCACCAGTTTTAATATGCCCACTGTTAATACGTCGCTCACTCTACCTCTGTAGCTTATGTATCAAAGGTAGGTTTGTTCATTTGGTCTGTCTTATAGCATTTTTGGGTACCATGGAGGAGGCTTAGTGGTGCAAGAGCAATAGGGAGTAAGGTCCGTGTGGGAAACAAAAAGGGTATGAGAGAAATGAAGTATAATTTATTTTTAAACATAAATTTCAAAGCGTCAAGGAGCCTGCAGCCTAATTTGGCAAAGTTGATCTATTAAAAATGTTGTGTGTATAGGGGGGGGGCATGGGGGAGACCGTCTTTGTCTGTAATTCACTAAAATAGAGTTCGAGAAACATATCCTTTTGGAGCCCCTATGTTGCCTATTTAGATTGGCTTCCAAATATTAACAGTTTTCTTTCCTTGCTTATCTTTTGGCAGAAAGTAGATAGTTACGTGCAGCCTTTCAAATCCATTCTTCTGACAGAAAATTAATTTATTTACTTTCAAAACTAATGTTTCGTCCTAAAAAGCGACATTATAAATACTTAAAAAATCTTTCTTTCTTCACTTCATCAGCAAATGCTTTTAATAACTATCAAGAATTTAAGAGATTAAAACTTAATAAAATAAAGTGGGAAAAGGCCCTTAAGTATTACTGAAACACTAATTCGGTCCAAAATGTTCAAAGTTTTTACTAGGGACGTATAGACAAATAAGTAAAAATGTTTGACTGGATATTGGAGATTTCTCTTCAGAACTGCGTTTTGAGGACTTCCGGATGGTGATCCAACCATATCTCTTATAACATGAACTCCTGTGGGTCCAGCTGACCACTTTGAGAAACACTGCTCTATTTCAACAGTAGTAACAGTTTCAATCCAATTGTTAATTTTCAATATTTTTATACAAAAATTGCTTTTCATTGAAATGTTTATAACAAATGTAAATGCGATCCCTAAATCATTGCACTGGTTTTTTTCAATGCGTGGGGGATGCTGAAAAAGCACTTTTTTCTTAAGAGTGTGTAATTTTTTGTCTGGCAGTATTTTCAACTAAAAGTTTCGAAAATAAATACAGTTCGGACTAACCGGAATTTAGAATAAGCATTTTTCCACCGAATTCACATGGTATGACTCCCACCAACATTTTATTAGAAATTTAAAACAAATTACGCTAGCGAAAAGAATTAAACACCCCCTGAAGGATTTAATTAATGTGCAAACACAACGAAAAATTTTTTATTCAAATAAAACTGAGGTAAATACAACCTTCGAAAGCTGTCATTGTTTTGCTTTTCTGTGATTCTTCTTATAAAATAGCTAAATTACGATAACTACAGCCACAACGTGTTCAGTCGAAACCTTCGAAGATTGAACGGCTAGCACCGAACCGAAATGTAAATAAAAAATCTGCCAAATGGACAATGTTGCCATTTGAAAGTAACTTCTGTACTCGAGAAATAACAGAACTTTGCGCTAACAAAAATTGAACTCGTAATGAGTTGAAAAAGGAAGAAAAAAAAAACCTAAATACAATATTTTCACTTTTATAGTTTTACTATTGCTTTAAGAGTAGCTTTTAAAATCTGACTTTAAAGCTATTAAAGGGACTCTCATGATATTACTCATGAAAACCCCGTAGTGTTGTTTGTATAGTTTGTGAGGCGGTGATTTTTTGCAAAGCAAGCATTGAAAATTTTGTTTCTTGTTTTTCCATTGATTTAACACGTCATTTTCCACACTTAATTTGTTAAAGCTCATCATCTAATCTTTTAGACTTTTTTACTGGTTAGTATCTTATATTGTTAGCTAGTTCTAAAACTCCACATTAATCACTAGATTCTATTTCATATGCTTCTTAATTTCCTGCTTGCTTGTGAAACAATCTTCCTACCGAGTTTTTTTTTTTTTTTTTTCGATTTGTTGTTCTGTGCTAAACATTTTCAAGAAATTGTAAATAAAGTTAAACACGTAGCAACAAAAGTAGCGGGTTTTCACCTTCGAACGATATAGATGCACAATATTTTAAAATGACGTAGACTTGCAATGTTTCTTGCTTATTTGCTTGAATTACGTGAGAGGGGTAAACGCAATAAATGGGATTAAAAGTATTACCATCTTATATTATAATTTATTATTGCTCTCTACACTTGTTGGGTGGATGATTTTTAAAGTGAAAAATGTTCTATCTCATTAACTGACTTGTACAAGAAGATTTTACCCTTGCATGTATGCTATGTTTTTGTTTAACAAAATTTTCTAAACAGGAAGAGCCCAGCTAGACTTAATTTTATCTGCCAAGAATTATCTTTCTTCGGCAAATTTGGTTGCAGTATGTTGCATTTTTTGAAAAGAAAAAAATTACTGTTTCTTGTGATAGGTTATAATGCGTCCTAATTCATCATTATGTAGAATTCAGAGTTTTATTTGGTAACTTGAGTTGTTGGCATAAGTGCAAAAGAATATGGAAAGATAAAACTCATTACAGTAGCTCGCTTATGTTTTTTGGAATTTAAAATGGATATTTTTGTTAAGGCAGGGATTAGCTCACTGTATTGTTTTAAAACAGCACAGTTGTTCTGTAGCATCCTAAGTTCAGTGACTGAGTAAGAACATTTCTGTTATTCAATAGTTACCTCTATTGTAAACCTTTACTTCTAACTGTACACAACAAGAAAGCACTGCTACCAAGTCTCCTTGGATCTTCATATTCTTTCTGGGGACAACCAAATTTTAATGCTCTATTCTGAACTCCTTAGTGAAGTAAATATATCCCAAATTTTCATCCAAACAAAGAAATTCTCTCATGAAGAGGTTTTTCAATGGCAATTTTAAGAAAATCCCTGTATTAAAACAATCGCTAAATCAAACCCTTTTCATAAACATGAAAATTGTATGTGCAATATTTAAAATGGCTTATAATTTTCCTTCTTTTAAGATTTTTATTTTGCAAAAATGCTGTAAAACATTAGCCAATTTTTCTTCAACCTTCCTAAAGATTTGCCTGCTGCAAAGAATATTTTTCACCAAAAGAGAAAATAAAATTATCTCTTCCTCAAAATTTTTTTTTCTTCAAACCTAAAAGTTATATTTTTAACAGTAGAAACTTAATTCTTAATTTCACGAATTTTGCGACGTTCGATTTAAGAAATCCCTACAAATATTTTTAAAAATTCAAAATTCCTTTTACACTCGAACTTTTTTCTTTAAATTCGTTCATACAAAGTCTCCCAAAATTTTCATTTTTCAATGTTTGTAGCTATGAGAGTGCTTTTAATAAAGGAAAAAAGGCATGTTCTGTATAATTAGCATAAAAAGTTTATTTTTGTGCTTTCAGCCCCATCATTTCAAGTTTTTCCTGGGGGTGGAAGGCTCAAAAGCTGCAAACACAATGCAAATTTGAGCTGAAAATAGCCAGACTTGTATGCATGGCCTGGTATCTGAATAGGCCAACTAGGCTGCAGCCTAGAGCCTCCAAAATTAAGAGGCCTAAAATTACTGTAGTCAATGCCTAAATTTGTTTTATTCTATGCCTAAAATTGTAAAGCCTCAGTATAGGGGCCCTAAAAAAGTATTTGGCCTAGGGCCCCATAATATCTTAATCAGGCCCTGCTTGTATGTAAACACTGATTACTCAAGGTCGGGAAGGGGGCCCTTATCTCCCTAAATGATGGGCCTGAGTGATTTTCTTATAATTAATAAATTTTTTATTTTTTTTAGGATGGGAAAAATGGCTGAAGATTTGGATGTTGAAGCTTTGCTAGAAGCAGCATATAAAAAAGAAGTGAGTCATGCTTCAGACTTTTTATGATATTTTTTCAGTTTCTTGTTACTTAATGACCTTTCCATTTTTTATTTTTTTTTTTTACATCTTTAAAATAATGTTCTTACTCTGTCTTGTAGAATGAATTGATTGGGCCCTGTTCCTATGGATTACTTAATCAAGGTAGTATGATTTGACATGGGGTGTCAGAGTTAAGCTTTTGGTTGTATGTCATACAACTGGCTTTTCTGAACTAATCAAGTACTTCATCGGGAAACATAAATTCGCTTTACTTCTATAATGTAGGAAATGGCCTTATTTTAAAGTAATTAAAGGTAGTAAAAAGAAATAATTTCAAAATGTCCTGTTAATGTTTTTCCTTTTCAGAAGTAGTTGATAATGCTATAATGAAGGTTTTGCAAAAAGTTTTTTATTTATTTTTAAATCTTCTTTCATGTATTAAATTTTTCACACTTTGATTGTGTGCATATTTCAAATCCTTTAGATTATTCAGTTTTACAATAGTTTTTTTCCCAAGTACATTTTCTTTGCTTCATGAGAATTTTTACTCCATTATTATTTCTCCAGATGCTTTCGCTAATTCATTGTGTAAGTGCACCTTTCCCTCTTAGCTTTTGCTCTTTATTTATTGTTGAATAATTTTACTAAACTTTCAAGAAGATTGTCGCAAGGGATGCACCGGTTAATCCGCCCTTTGCCGATCATTTATAGTCAGCCAAATTTTGCCCATTAATCGACAGAAAAATATTTTTCAAAGCATTTTACTAAGGAGCTATAATGACTGAATTTATAGCAAAGAATTCGATTTGAACTGAATGGTTACTAATAATCTTAAAATAAATCTAAATTAAAAGAGTGCTCCTAAATTAGTGATCTCAGCACATTCTCCCTGTTTTTTATTTATGAAAATTAGCTGAAAGAAATTGGAAGAAATTTTGAAATGATTTTGAAAAAGTCAGGGAAATGGGAAAAAATAAAGTCTCTCGAAAATAAATTAATCACTAGAATGCCTAAAATCAAAATTGTAGAAAGAAAAAAAAGTGATGGAGAAATTGTTGTATTAATGATCGTAAGTCAGCCAAGCTGCATATTAACAGCTGATTAATCTGTAATCAATAATCAGTCCATTTGCTTATCGGTGCATCTCTAGCTGGGGTTACATAATAGTTTGACGAAGTTTGAAAGGCATGCATTCTTTTTCGTTACAATCCTCTTAGTTTTCAGTTTTGAAAGAGCAAATTAATCTGTAATATTCATATTGATAGCTAAATTGTTGAAATAATATACAATAAGTCAAATTTAAAGGTTATTGAAAGTTAAAAGTTGGTTAGATCTATAACATTGATGTAACTGGTCATATTTATGTTAATTATTATTGAAATTATTAAGAGGTTATGTCTCGGTAATTTCAATCTCCCAGCGTAGCTGCAGCAGGAAAATATTGGGTTAGTTCATTACAGAAAGGAACACAATCAAACCCAGATTTGAAAAAAAAAAAAAAGTTTAATTTTGCTTTAATTAAGCATGTGTATATTCAGGCATGTAAGGTGCTCTTAATTGATTCATTTTATTGAATTGCAGAGAACAAAATTGGCATTATTGTAATTACTACAAGATCTAATAATTCTGTTATTCATTAAATATTTTGCAAAAGTTTGAAGATAATCCTAGTGCGGTTGAAATCTGAAAGCAACCTTAAATTATATGTTATTTTACAAAAATAAAAGTAAAAATTAAGATAATTTCATCTTTTCATGAATTGTTATTCTGCAAGAAAATTTACAAAATCCAACTTTCCTGCACAAAAAACAAAAAAAAAAAACCATTTTCTGCATTTTCACTACTCTATTGGAAATTTTTTTTACAGATTGCTTTTGTAACACCGTTTTGAAACTAAGGCTGCGTTCAGAGTATTCGCCCGGGCGTTTAAGCCATGACGTCACAAATAGCTTCCCGGGCCGAGCCCGGGAAGTTGTGGTCTGGACAGCACTTGTGCCATTCGGGAAGAAGCATGGCGGACAAAACAGCAGAGAGTAACAGCTGTCAATGCAGGAACAATCCTGCATTTGCTCCTATGTTTTGGCCCAAAATGATACCATTCTTAACCTTGGCGACAATTATTGTTCATCTACCGCCATGGTTGAGCGTGGGATCGAAATAACTTATCGAATTTAATGAGAAATATGCTATTTTAAGTGAAGGAATTTACGATGAAATAGGCCTAACAGTAAGTAAAGAATTTCATCGATCTTGCTTATCTGACAGGATTGTTCCTGCAATGACCGATTCTCAAGGAAATATATCATTTCAGATTGCATTCAGCAAATAGCGTGCTTATTTTTGACCATTGTGTGTGTATTTTCAAGATTTTGTTTTAGTCACTCTTCGTAAATCCTAGCAGACGAAAGAGCAATAAATTTCAGCCAATGAGCATCATCCTTTGCTAAGCGCCAAACACGTGACCTATCTGCCTAGCTAAATTTCCTGGGCTGCTTGTGCTTGAGCCCGGGAAGCTCGGGCGTCTACTCTGGACAGCATTTAGGAAGTTCGGGCGTTCCAAATGTCAGCTCTGAACGCTTTGGGAAGAACCCGGGAAGCTCGGGCGCGTACTCTGAACGCGCCCCTAGTAATAGAAATTGAAACTTGCAAAATTATTAGGAAAGAACGTATGCTTTAAGTGAAATATAAAATTTAAAGGAGTTTTATGTTGACATAAAAAATTATTTATTTTAAATAATGGATTGTTTTGGCCTATGATTTATTTATTTTTTATTTTTTTTTCAACTGTTGATCAGGCACAGTAAAGTTAAACTTAAACACTCTCAAATTTATGAATAAAATTAAGAACATGGCAACTAGAATTGAAGAAACTTCAAATCTAGGTTGAAGTTGGTTTTAGGTTCATTTCATCTATTGTTTTTATAATATTCAGCAGACATTAAAATTCAATTTTGTGTACTTCCAAGTGATTTACAAATTTTAAGTTCGTTCAGTATGTTTTAAATTGCTTTGAATTGCAACAAATAAAAAAACTTATTAATTTGTTTGTATGTAAATTTTTATAAGAAAATCATTTTTTCCTTTGTTTTTTTTTTAGAGCTTTAATTTTCAAATTTAATATTTTATTATTTCTTTGAAATTGTTATCTTATTTATTTTTAACAAGTAAATATTTTATCTGAATTTCGAGAATTAAATTTTGAAGCTAACTCCATTTTTTATTCATTTATTATTATTTATTAATTTTTTTTAATCAGTTCTTTCTAAACAAGTTCAAAGCTATTCTTTTTTTTTCTTTCATTCTTCACTTCAAAATAAAAATTAGTTCTTTTGTGTGTCTGTGTGAGTCTCAAAAAAAAAAATTGTAAATTAGATTAGGCAAGAGTGAAGAAAAGGGTGAGAGTGAGAAAAGTTGACATCTTAAAATCTAAAGCTATGACACTTTAAAATGTTAATGCATATAAGTTTTCATTGTGGTCATGTATGTAATAGTGAATTTCACATTAGATTTTATGCTGGATTTTAAAGTAAAACTTTCTACTGTGAAATTCACCTGAACAGAAGATATATTTTAAGTTTTTTTTAAATATCTTTGCATATTGAATAATTCACTGAGGATTTGTTGAAGGTTTGGTGTGGTCAAAAAGCAAATTCATTGGTTTCTTTTTTATAGATAATATCTGGAATCTCATGTTTGAATTCTTCGTACAACCTGATTATAAAGAGCTTGTTTAAACAAAAAGGTTTGTTTTGCACAACACAAAACATTAATATTGTATTCTTTCGGAATTTGTGTGTGCCTTCTATTTTATAGGTTCGGCTTTACAGTCTGCAGCAAAAGAATGATGAAGCTCGATTACTTTTTGTTGTGCTTTTTATAAAAGAAATAACATTGAAAAAAAAAAAACTGCTTTTAAAATATCCAGTTAACTTTTTCAATTACTGTAATTCTTATGATTTCCTTGAACTATGTAAATCAAGATGTTCTGTTTTGCCTTTAAGCAGGAACATTAACCAGTGACAATTAAAGCTGATTTTTAAGTGCACAGCTTTTGCTGGTATTTACACCTAATAAAAAAGAAGTCTGATGTATTTTCATTTAGTTAATTATTAATGAATGCTTAATGTTTTTATGTTTGTAGCTCTTAGTATAGATAAAATTGCAACTGAATTGAGTTTACTTAAAAAATTATCATTTGATACTTTAATGCATAATCCACTGCTTAGTGGTTCAGAATGTAATGGTTTTTGTGCTTTTGTGTAGGATGACGGTTCTGACAGATACAATGGAAGTCATAATGGAGACAAAGAAAATCGTAGGTAAGACATTTTAAGATTATAATTTTTTTGTTCACTTTGAAATAGTCAATATTTTCAAAATAAGTACAGTCGAACCTTGTTATTCGAACACACTTAAAACAAAATACTATTAAGATAAACTGCATTTTCGAGCCCCGTGCTGTTGTTTGTTGTGTACCGAATAAGATAAATTGATTTTAAAAATCCCTTGGTGTTTTAACTTGGCTCGACTATAATAACCCTTTCCAGCATGGTGGTCACAAAAGAGGACACCAATTTTGAAAAAAAAAAATTGTTTAAAATTACGAAAATGAATTAGCGTTTTGTTTTCTTTAACAATCCTGGATATCAGCAGTTCAAAGATGGTTTTTTCTGCTGGCTCAATTTCTTATTCAAATCACCTTAATTTATATCGGACCAAATTTTAAAAATGTTAATTTTTGTTGAATTTTAAAAATTTTAGTTTGTGCTAAAAGAGTGGATCATTTTTCTTCATTTTTTCTTAGGTATTTAATGAATTTATTGTGAGATATTTCAATTCATTTTTGAGTGTATGAGGGTTGTTATTTTCTTCCCCGAAACTGGCGGTATGAACAAATAACATCACCTCTCGGAAAAGAATTCACCAAAAATGACTGCAGAATCTGTATCTACATGATCAATTAAACTCGTTCATAGTGTTTTTTTCATTACATTTCTAAAAATTTAATGTCGTTCATAGTGTTTTTTTCATTACATTTCAAAAAATTTAATGTCATGCGCCGGAAAGCAACAAAAAAAGTCTTTTTTTTATTTAATTAAAAATTATTCTGTTGCTCAGATCCAGTACGAAAAAGAAAAGAAGAAGTAGGAGTCGAAGCAGAGGCCGTGACGTGAAGCGCAGTCGTAGCCGAGATAGGGGCAGCCGCAGCAGAGACCGACATAGCCGAGAGAGGCGAAGAAGCAGAAGTCGTGGCAGGCGAAGCAAAAGCCGCGAACGCCGGCGTAGAAGTTACAGCCGAGAAAGGAAAGAACGTCGTAGGACAAGGTGATTTTAAGTTACTTTCACAACAATATTCATTTTGATAACTTTTTTTTTTTAAATACTTAAGCTTTTAATAATCCAGTAAAAGTATATAGCTACAAAAATCCTTTAAATGATTTAACCCTTTGAGAGGCTGTGACACAGCATTCTGCTTTTAGATATTTTACTGTGAATTTACTGCCCAGAATTTTGGAAAAAAATACCAATAAATTTAGGAACTTAATTATTCAACTGAAATTGATTTCAAAACATCTAACTTAATTACTGGAAGGGCAAATAAAAATTATTAATGGGTCATAAAGTAGAACACATTGCGCTTAAAGGGTTAATGTAAAAGTTGATTTGCATACAGTGTCATTAAAAACATGAAGCATTGTGTGTTTTAATTTGTATCGTGACTTACAGTTTTGTGGAAGTTGTGTAAGGGGGGGGGGGATTTCTCCTATAAGAAAAATTTCTCTGAAGCACAGGGACTAAAATTCAAAATTTTAAGGGAAAGAGTAACCCCTCTCGGAGTTTCATACATGTAGAATGCAGATCACAAATTTTCAGCAAGGATAAAATGTGTTAATTAATTAAAGACATTTTTTCCCTTATTCGAAAATTATTTATTCCATGTTTTCCGTTCTGCTTCCCTTACCGTTCACAATTGCTAAATTTTATTTTAAAAAAATAATAAATTTTTGAATTTGTTCTAAATACGATTTAAAACTACAAGTTACCGCTCCAAAGCATAGGTACATTTAGAAACAAATGCCAAACAGCTAATTACAGAATCCAAACATTTCAGTTTTACCCTTTAAAGCAAAAGATATCGAATGTTAAGGAGGAAGTTTTGGGCTTGTTTATTTATTTTTTGGTTACGTTCTTTCTAAAAATTTCAAAGGTATTTGATAAAACCATTGAATAATGTTAACATACTAGGTATATTTTCAATAAAATAGTATTTAAAATGAGAAAGTTAGAAATTTGTATTTATCTTGTTTTCACTTTCATTCATAATAAAATATCCAAAAAATGTTCCATGTTTATTTCATGTTAACTTTTTATTTTTTGTTTCTACATTACCATTTACTATGGTAAGCAACTATGTGTGAGATTTGTAGTCTCTAAAAGAAACTAAGACTAAACTGTTTTAGGAGCCGTAGCAGAGACAAAAGACGTATTAGTCGTGATAGAAAATCCAGATCTCGATCACCTCGTAGAGATCGCCGAAGGTATGTTTTCTGCTCAATTGAAACTTACTAATTAATGTTTATAATTGTATACTCCCTTGAAAGAAAATATTCAGCAGTTTTAATATTTTTGCACCACTAGGCTAGCATTATGTAATTAGTTTTATCCTTAAAAGAATGTGAATAAAATGACAAAATTTATAACTTGCCATCATTTAATGATGATTAATTATAAGAATTTAACCTTTTATACCTTGTTATACCAGGGCTCTCACGGGTAGGTAGGTCCCTGCAATTGCATTTAAGCATGAGTAAATATTTTCGATCTATGTTTATCACTTACTACCATTTTAATAAAAATTTCAGGTTCCATGCCCGTTTTTTGTCCCTTAATAGGTGTTAAAAATTTATCAAAGCAGTTCTGTTTCTACCCTGTGAAATTACACCAAAAACTCATTTATGCATATAACATTTGTGCTTGTTATAGTTTAGAATGCGTTTTTCAAAACATTATTGAGAGTAGTAATGCATTTAAATGAGTGTGTGAAGTCAAAAGCTTCAGCTCTAATACTTCTCTTAAAGTAGTCTAAAAACCATCTAATTTCGATTCCAATGCATTATTTCAATGCTACCTGCACAAATTTTTTTTTTTTTTAATTTGCTTGAGTTTCTTAGTTGCCAAGGGGCACGAAAACATTTCGTGTAAGAGTAATTTAACATTCTGGAAATAATAGTTGATTAAAGATAATTGGTTTTGAGAAAGAATAAATACAGTCGAACCTCCATATATCGAAGTAGCAAATTGTCGGAAAAAAATTCGATATATAGAAATTTCGATATACAGGGTGTCCACTCCAATCGTGGACCAATAGCTAATTTCTAAACCGTTAGAGATAAGCATATAGTTTATTTAGGAAAAAATCTCCAAATTACGAAAGGAATTTTGGGTCTATTCAATGTTTTTCAAAAAATCAAATTTTGAAAGAGGTACGAAATTTTAATTTTTATACAGCCCTCCAGTCCTATCAATCATGTTTAGTAAAACATTCTTGACACTGCAACGTTTAAAACTAAAAAAAAATTACTGTTCTACGACAAAAATTGACCGAGTTATGACGTTTTGAAAAATCAAGATTTTGAAGGATTTCGCATACGATCCCTTAAGCGATCGCTCGATGACCTCATAAA
This sequence comes from Uloborus plumipes, assembly GCA_038373865.1. Lineage (NCBI taxonomy): Eukaryota > Metazoa > Arthropoda > Arachnida > Araneae > Uloboridae > Uloborus > Uloborus plumipes. Next base: position 94,076 of record JAXGGA010003659.1, read on the forward strand.
ATAATGCAAAATCTTGATTTTTCAAAACGTCATAACTCGGTCAATTTTTGCGGTAGAAGAGTGAATTTTTTTTAGTTTTAAACGTTGCAGTGTCAAGAATGTTTTACTAAATATGATCGATAGGACTGGGGGGCTGTATAAAAATTTAAATTTCGTAACTCTTTCAAAATTTGATTTTTTGAAAAACATTGAATAGACCCAAAATTCCTTTCGTAATTTGGAGATTTTTTCCTAAATAAACTATATGCTTATCTCTAACGGTTTAGAAATTAGCTATTGGTCCACGATTGGAGTGGACACCCTGTATAGAAAGGACCTCAGTTTTTTTGAAAATTACTCCGGAAACATTGAAATTAAAGCAAAATTTCACACATGAAACTCCATTACTAATATATACGCTAATCATATTTGATGAAAGTTAAGAATTAAAAATGAACGTCCTTTATCTACGTCCTTTAACAAATCTACTTTATCTGCAACACTAAGGCATTTTCTTTTTGACATTGTAAATCGAGAGGGAAAACAAAATCAAATTGAATTGGCACAGCACTAGTTAAAACAATTTTCGCTGAAACTAATCATAGAGAGAGAGGAATCACCATCAAACAAAATGGGTAGATAGAAACTGGTTTTGCTACAGGACAGGTTGCATCAAAAATTCGAAAACGACGGGGGAGGGGATAATCCGGGAATTCCAGAATGGACAAACAACGTGTTTTTCCACTCCAGGGGTCCACTCTTTATCTACAGCTGACAGTGAGGTTTGCAGTGACCTTTTCTGACCTTCCCTTTTCTCCTGACTTTCATCTTTCGTGAGGTAAAATGTCTAAAAGCGGAATACAATCTCCAATTACGCTTCCAAAAAAATTCGATATATGGAGATTTTTTCGATATATAGAAACAGTTTTTCTATGTAATGAACATGTGAATTTGCTAGAAGTTCGATATATGGAAAATTTCGATATATGGAAGTTCGATATATGGAGGTTCGACTGTAATTTTAGAATGAGAATTGCTAAAGGGTTCATTAAAATTCATAGCAAAATTGATTCATTTAGGTTTGGATCATGCATATACTATACCATGCTTGCTACAGGATTGGTAAGCAGTCGGCTAAGACAATTCTGTGAATGAGGGAAAATAGAAAATTTTGATTCTATATGTTTGTTTTTTAACTAAACTAAATCAAGCACCTACTAATTTCTGTTGTAAGCTTCCACTTCCATTTTTACTTTATTTTCACTACCTATAACTAATTTTTCTTTTTCTAGCACAACTCTTTACCTCAGAGAGGTGGTTGTGATTTTCATTCTCCCATTTTGAATTTAAGAAAGACAAACAATGTTTCAAATGTATTTAACACGAGTGTTTTTGTTTAATTTTAGTTTTTCACTACTAATTTCATGTTGACTTTTCTTTTAGGCATAGAACCAGATCCAGAAGCCCTAGGTAATTTTGCTATTTTAATTTTAAGTACTTATCTGAAATAACCTATTAAATTTATTTAATTGATGTAGTATAATTTGAAATAGATGTAATGAACACAATAATTCATCTTATAATTAAGAAGCAGATTGTTTGAAATTTTTATTCTTATTTCAGGCGCCATGCCTCTCCACCTCGAAGTCCAATTGGGTAAGTATATTTTAATGCAAATTAAAAACAAATTTACTGAAAATCCTACTCTTCTTGTTAATTGCACTAATCTTTATAAATCTTTTAGGGGCCATACACAGTTTTTTGACAGTCTTCGTAATAAGTAAGTTTATTTTTTTTTCTGATGTAACTTGCAAATACTTTTATTTTTGTTGTGTTTTCTTCATTGTTCTTAACCTAATGCTGTGTTAAAAGTACGAATTACTTTTCATTTCCTATATATTATGAGGGACATTAAAACAAAATATTGTTAAATTTATTTGAAAAATCAAGGGATATTATTAGGGATGGACCGGATATCCGGTAACTATCCGGTATCCGGCCTATCCGGCTGATATTTTAAGTATTCGGTACTTCCGGATATCCGATCCGGCTGACCGCCCCGGATACGGATATCCGGAAGATTTTTGCAGGATATCCGGCTAAGTATCCGGTATTGATGTGGGGAATATCCGGAATTGATGTGAGGGTTATCCGGTATGATGTGAGGACCTAATTAAATATTCTCTTTTTTATAAAAATCTTAGTTAAAAATTTAATTGTTTGACAAACCTTTTAGATGATGTAATTACTTTTCATCTTTCCTTTTTACCAATTTTTGCTTCTAAAACAAAAATTGTGTTATTCCTCCGACTGTGTACTGGACATGGAAGCATTCTGCATATTTGATTTTTCACAATTGCCAGATAAAATATGATTGTCTTCAGCTTTTCAAAAATATTTTAGTTAAAATATTTAGAAAGAAAAGGCTACAAACCTTCAAGGATTAATGTGTGACAAAAGGTTGAAAAAAACTTACGATCATTCGTTAGTTCATAAAAATTAATCGCAGTAGCTTTTAATATAAATTCTCAAATTATTTTATTTATTGAATTCTTTTATTTTTAGTTTTTGTGCTTCTAACAAAAATTGCGATCTATTAACACCCAATGATGTTGTAATTAGATTGATGTTGATTAGATTTTTTTACTTTGCCACTATTATTGCTTTATTATAATTGAAAATAACGTACACTAAATAACCTATCTAACATTGACGAAAGTTTTCTTTTAGATAATGAAAACATCTGTCCCCATGAATCGTCGCAACTTAAAGCCATGCTTTTTTTTTTTTTTTTTGAAAGGGTTTAAATGTGTGTAAAGAAATTTTGAATTTTGCACTTTGGGGTTTCGTTCTTTCTTTTTGTAATACCTTCCTTTCAGAAAAGATATTTCTCTGCTATTAGAATCTTTTCACATCTGTCACGCCGCTCCGTAACTCCTCGAGAACATGTTGAGCATGACCCTCAATAACATTCAATCGAGTTTCGATAACTCAAAGCTTTATAAACTCAAATATACCTTCATTTCAAAGTTTTCCTTTGGTCCCAAATTCTTGAAAAGACGGTAGGAACTGCTTGTAACTGGAACTATCAATAACTCTAAGCTTTTAGCCGGTCCCTTGAGACTATGAGCTATTGAGACTTGACTGTATTTAAGATGTTAATTTGCATCTTTAGAAAGTGTATTTTGTCTTTTAGAATTTAAGTAAAACTTTAAGTTAATTATTTAGATATAAGTTTATTAATTTATTTTTTAAAGTGAACATGTTTAGAATAATTTTAAATAATATTGATAATATATCGGTCATTTCAGCGAAAATGGTACAAATCAGTCCCGATACTTCAGCATTTTGGGAATTAATTTTAATGTTTACCACCAATTAATTATATTTTTTTTTTTATTTGTTCTCCATCTAATTGTGTGTAACCAAGTATTACTCAGGCATGAAAGTTTTCCGCTTTAACGCGGAAATCCGCTTTTTTGAAAGCTCTCAGCACTGTTTCTGAGATCGATTCAAATTCGTCGAGAACTCGTGACAGGAAATGGAGGGGGTGGGCTATAAACCCGACTATAAATCCCTAATTTATCAGTTATTTTCGTACCAATTATTTTTTATTTTGATAAATTCTCTAAAATACAGTGGTGCAAGTGCTGCGCCAAATAAAGAATCTTGCGCCATCCTGCTCCCAAACGCACTTTTTGATTGAAATTGCGCCTGACTGCGCCAAAGCGGCCGTTTTTCTAGCGAATATCGCGAAAAAGTGGCATAACTTCTGCTTTTGTTAACCGTACGTTATGACGGTTGCTATGGCGATGTTCTGAACACGTGCGTCGCGAAAAATATTCTCCTTGTCTAAAATTTCAATCCTTTTGCATCTTGCAAAAATGTTGATATTTTTCACAATCCAAAATTATTTTGACATATGCTACCTCAGCTTAACTTATTTTATGTTTTATTTTGAGAAAAAAGAAATTTATTTTTAGAAGCATGTCAACATGTAGCGTTTACGTGGCGGACGAAGCTTCCTATGTTGCAGATTTCAATCCAAATGCATCTTGCAAACATTTTAATATTTTTGACAATTAACCGTTATTTCGACAATAGATACCTTCCATTAGCGTATTTTAGCTTATATTTTGAAAACAAATAATTTATTTTTTTCGATTTATATACCTATTAATTTTTGCAAGCTTGATTTTAATAAGCACTAGGTTATCCATTGCTTCATTTTTTGGAAAACAATTGAAACAATCAAGCACATAATGTTTAATTATGGCTTTGTACTGAAAGGCAGCATTTTGACAAGTTGAATTTGTAAAATTATAATTTTAAAAGCTTAAAATAGAATTTTCCATGCTACTAGCAGCAGTGTTCCCAGTAGGTCATTAAAGGAAAGAATTCCCTGCTCCCGAAGATGCTCCCAAACCACATTTGGTCACTTGCACCCCTGAAAATATCATTTGTCATGTCTGTGATTATCCAGTGGTAGATCTTCAAAATTGCTTGATATTTTCATAAATGATTTTCCGCCTGCTACATAAATGAAACTGTCATGTGAAAACTGAGTGTATTTTATGAATTTACAATATTCAAAATTCTGAACAAAGTTATTTTTCTTTACATAAATTTGTAATTATGAAAATAATTGATTTTGAAACCCTTGACTTAGTGCGAAATAAATATTTCCAGAAATGAAAGTAAGATTTTGTTTTTCGGTTATGTACTTTTATATGTACATGAAACATTTTTAAGGCATTTAATAATGTCTGCAACCTCATCTTACATGGTATATGCGTTCGGTGGCGTTAATTTAGCTCCTGCGAAAAGTTCAGCTTTTTTTGTCAACTGGCACTTTCATGCCTGATTACTTATTTAGGCATAAGCCATTTATAAAAGACCCCCCCCCCCCCCCAAAAAAAAAAAAA